>JAHZNE010001054.1:0-36107 GCA_027744055.1 Callyntrura sp. NNG-2020 | reverse complement strand
GAGCCACCATTATTACGTAATATGGTTATAATGATTCTTGCAACAAACTCATGCATGAAAATCCTCTGCTCTACACAACGTCACCACTCTTACCAGTGAGCCGCCACCACCAACGCAATTTCTCTTTTCTTCTCTCTCTCTCTCTCCAATGAGATATGTCTTTTACAACCGTAATAAATGCGTAAAATGCTCGACTCATGTCCACATTTCAAGACAATATTTCATTTTCATACAAGTTCACGCACACAGGAACATAACAAACTTTATGTTAGAGATTCGGGTTAAGACGTATTATGTGCACGTAGCCAGATATAGCATTATAGCAGCAGCGACGGCGGCGGCAGTGATGTAGAAAAACTTAAACAACCTCATCTCTATTGTGTCCTGTACGGGGAAAGGTTTAAAGGGTCTACTAGTGTGTGCTTACCACGTATTTATGTGTGAATTTTTTATAATTCAATATATTATGTGTGTTTTCATGTTACGCTCCACGCAAAAGGCGTAGTATAATCCATTAATAAAAATGTGCGAAAAAAAGTTATCCAAAGAAGGGAACAATTTATTACTTAATATTCCTTCCTGACGCTGAATGGTTCGCCTAACTCGTTTTTATAAGCCAAACTGATGCTGCTACCACCACACAGCGTACAATGCATTGCTACTCGCAGTATGCACCAACACACACGAGGTTGAAGCTAGCGTAAACAGTCATTTATACAGACATTTGTATTTACCTTACGGGAAACTCAAAACGTAGTATATAACGACTAAAGACTGCGAAAGCTTTGTTTTCTCCTCCAGTTGCAACAATAATATATAGAGATGAGATGACTATATTTACACAAAGCAACACTGGAAGCAAGAGCAGTAGCTGTTGTTGAATATCCCTCGGTTCTCCTCCGTTTCTTTACATCCCCCTATTTGACTCTATTTCTCGTTTGTGTAAAAGAAACCACTCAAATAACAAAACAAAGCCAGGCAGGCAGAGGAGAAGTAGGAAGAAGAGAAAAAGAAGTCAGGAAAGGAAGGAACGGGGCAAAGCGGCCATCATATAAGTACAAGGTTTCCATTATTACTACTAGTGTACATTTTGTGCGTTCTTGTGTGTGTGTGTGTGTGTGTGCGCGGTGAAAATAATAATTCTTATTGCGAAATTGTATGTCTTTCTGTCTCTATTCTCCTGTCACAATGAAACCCATTTTCATTTAAAATGAGATTTACATCGGTAAAATAATATAAACTATTGTGCGGAGGGCAGATACCTACTAAAGTGCGTGCGGACATATAAAAAGACATATAGTTATGTAGTTATGTACATCCCAACAATATATTGCTTCTCTAATAAAATGCCATGTGCGACAGAACCGTACCACCTATACGACGAATGAATGCAATTTTATTTCTACCTTATTCGGGTTTACCTCTCCAATTTTCAGATGGGTGGTACGACTTATCTGGTGGTATGAATGCAGTTACACTTACACATACTTTACAGCACTACCCTATTTCAACTCTATCACTTGTTCACAGCAGTCATTGTAAAAGGCCAATGGCACCGGTAATAACAACAATAATACAGTTTTCTCTCTCGCTTTGCTGCTCCTGCAAAATGTTAAAATCCTGGAAAGTCATAAATATTTCTGACTTGAGTGTATACCACCACTGCTCCTATAGCCTCTAAATGGAAGGGAGTATAAAGGACTATCCCATGCAAAGCCATATGTGAGAGTTAAACTTACTATTAATATAAATGTTCCATATTAATACGACATTAATATTATATAGCGCTAGTAGGTGCTCTTTACGTTTACAATACTGGCAAGCTACGACGAAAGCGTAGAGTAGAATGTGAGGTTTTGCTTTTTATCATCATCAGTCCTTGTAAACTGGATATTATAAAGTCATTCAATATGAATGAATGCATATACATTTAACCTATCAACCATTTTAGTTACCTCTCTCTCTTTGCACTTATATGTCACATTGTTAATGTAAGCACACAAATGTCAACGCTTTAAAGAGGAGAAAAGTAGGAACTTACTTCAATTTACGAGCTGTATGCCTCTATATATTCGGTAATCGGTCACATAACCCGTAATCTCCTCACTTCGTATAATGCCCAATATAAAAAGAAAATGGATATGTCAATTTGCAATTGGAAATAGCAGCAGTAAAGTTATAGCATGGTTGGAACCGGAATAAAATTTAAAACCAGGAATTATTATGGCTGAATTGGATTGAAGTGGAAGCAGACGTAGTTGTGTGCTTGTATGTAGACGGTTACCGCTGTCGCTGCTGCTTTTATTGTATGGAGTACCTCAGTGAAAACGATTTTGTCCTCGAAAAGAAAAAAGCAAGTTGGTATTTTATATTCCACTTTCCTTTAAGCTTTCCTCTTAAACTTGCACACCGAATTATCCCTGTTCTCTCTTTCTCGTCCACTTGACTAGCCCACTCACTTTAATACGTCGTCGTCACCGATAATAATAAAGTAAAAGGGCAGGTCATCGACGGGTGAATGATCAAAATAATATTATTCACGTACGAAACGAACAATGCGACATAGATTCACGTAGTCAGCGTATATCGTCGATATGTATTGTTCCTTTATTGTTAAATGGCGATTGTCTGGGAGAAAAGAGAAAACACAAAGACTTTATTTGCTGGTTGGGGTGGTGGAGTAGGTCTAGCTCAGAAGGAGGGTATGGTATACGTAGGAGGATGTATACACACGACACACACAAAGACGAAATTGCATATTAAATTACAGCGGAGAGAGGGAAGAAGAACTTTTCAAAGCAATAATGTAATGAAAAGGATTGTGGCTAATAGGAAGAATGAGGAAGCGTTGGACTCCCTGTCGAGAGTCAATGTTAAAGGAATAATACATAATAACACGACTAGGTTGAGAAAATTAAAAGCGATGCTAAATAATAATAGAGAACGGGACGTTATAAATAGAGAGCAGAACCGATTGTGGGATCGAGAATCTACATCTTCACAAAATATCGGTGTGTGTGTAGTCACCACCCCACATCACAACAAGCTTCTATTACTGATTTGATAATGAGACAGCAATGTGTATACCTAGTGGTAGTGGTTGATAAATTTGTGCATCCAAAGGAGAGACATGGATATGTGTGCATTCGTTCATAACAATGTAATGTGTTTTAGGGAGCATTTCTTGCTTTCCAATCGGCACGGTGGGGATCGTGGGTGCAGATTGTACACACTGGAGACAGAGTTAACGACGACGATGATGATGCTGATGAAGATGAGATTGACTGCGAATGAGAGTTTAGATTTACGTCATTCCACGCTTGTTCATCATCTGCTGATTTGGCTGCCCTGTCGAGTGAAAGCCATCCATTCATTGTGTTCATTTGCCCATATTAAATTAGAATGGATCGGGGAGCAGAGCAGAAGAGTTACACTACCACAAAGAGCAGGTTCTGTGTAACATTCGCGGTTACTCACTCACTGGACGGTTACGGTGGGATGGGAAGGAAAAGGGGCCCGTTTCCCTCTTGTTTTCCGTTTCGGCTCTCCGATTGCTAAATTATCAACTGATATGGCAGTGGAAAATTGTACAGATTTGTAGTCTATATGGTAATGTTTACGTGACGCGCGGTGTAGGCAACATAAACACAAAGCAAAGTAATACGGTGCAAACGACAAGCAGAAGTGGGTTTCATTCAACGAGTTCCTATTTAAAAGAGTAATAAATTTACGCACGGGTTCTCATCCAACTTAACCGGATTTGTCTGCGCACAGACTGATTAAATACTGTAATTTCATTTGCCAACCCAAACGATAATTAAAAAGGTGTGAGAATTAGCCATGAAATATGAAATGCGTTGTTGTATTTGCTGTTCCGAATTACACTGTTTTGCCATTGACTTATACTGATACAGATTTTAAAATTACTTTTACAACTTTCTAAAACAGTACCTTTAGTATCAGACGGAATATTAACAACTGACTGCCCATTTTGACAACAAAAATTAGACAAGCGCATCGTATTAATATTTATTTCTGTGTGTCACATTTGTACTGTTTGCTACTGTACAGCAAACATTTGTCCACGTGTATGTTTTCCAATATTCATACCGAAGGCAATAATAATATCGTGAATTTCTACTCTTGACATTTATGCGCATCTCACAAGTCGGAAACTTTGGTTTCATCTTCTTGCCAATTAGCATTCCCACATTTTTAAAAGACGCGTCTTGGTGTACAGCTTACTATAAACCGGCGGGAGTAAAAGTAAATACTACAAATAATATGCCATTTTGCATTTTTTGCCAATTAGTTTTTTATGGTTACATATATAATAAGCCATTCGACATCTTTCCTCAATCTTAGACAGTCACTTAAAATGTAGACATTACTTTTTGAACACTTTTTCTGAGTACTCTTGTCACGCCTGTATATTTCGTTAAATATTTCAATAACCCAAGAGGCTATATAAAACGAAATAGTATCATCATCCAGTTTTAGCTTCTTTGACATGATGATGTTTGGGCAATAAATAATAAAAATTTTGAAAACATAATCATAACTTGGCTCTGTCTTCCTGTGCGCTTCACCAACTTCATATTATGACGTGAATGCTTATTCCAACTTTTTTCCACTCCTCTCAGCAGTGGCAACTTCCCTAATTTTATTACCAAAGCGTTGAATTTTTATGGAAAATAAAAAAGTGAAAGATTCGCATTTACGACTCCAGTAGCTTCATCTCTCTCTACCAGCAAAAATCTTGATAGACAAAATATATGCCTAAACCAAATACGTACGGTACGAGTAATGTGTTTGTATACATAGTTTTACATTGTTTACTCTCTCCAGAGAATGCTCAGTATTCCGAAAAAGNCATCTCTCTCTACCAGCAAAAATCTTGATAGACAAAATATATGCCTGAACCAAATACGTACGGTACGAGTAATGTGTTTGTATACATAGTTTTACATTGTTTACTCTCTCCAGAGAATGCTCAGTATTCCGAAAAAGGGTATTTCATGTCCCCACAAAAATCAAGAAGTATGCGCGCTCACAAAGTATGTCGACGTTCTTCTCTGTGATTGAAAATCTTTTCATACACAAACATTTATTTAATATTGGGTTGATGTTTTGAGTAGACCGACGACACAGCCTATTCAAAGACGCTTTTTTACGCTAAATGAAATTTATTAATATATTCATCATTTGAAAAAGAACCCATGTTCCCTAAAGCCACAGAATGTCAGTCGTACGCATTAATACAGTGTATCTTTCAGTACATCAGGTAGGCGGTATAATCTCTCCAGTATTTAAGGCAGCTTCCGGCGCTTTATAGCTCCTAGACTTCTTTATACTTCTTTATACGTATATTATATCCGTCCGCTAAAAGTCGGTATAAGTTCAAACCACCCATTTCACATCGTTGCCTTCTCAAAAATCTATATGCTGGTGACTTCGTCACGTTCCACACTAGTTGTGTATGCATGCACTCCTCTGTAATCATAAGAGGAAAATATCCTTGAAAACAGTGGAAGTTTAGCAGATGTTGCAAACCCTTTTATTGCCGAAAACTTGACTGTACTCCGCGCAGACTGTGCAACAACACATTCAACTTCAAAGTATGCACTTTGTATGGCACAGTTGAGTAAGCCAATAAGAAAAATGTGAACGGGATATATTATAGACTGTTATAGCTAAAGGAAGAAAGAGTATATGTATCTGTGTATACTTCGTTATTTTTATTTCTTTAGTCAATATTCGTTAAAAACAAGACTACTAATTTGGAAACGCAGTCGGCATAAGACATTCCACCCTAGTAATTAATTGCCCATCCTTTTTTACGCATCCCTTTTAAAGTGTCGAAAGAAACAGAAAACACTTGAAAAGGGAGTGTGCAATATTATTATGCAAAAAAGTGGTTGCTTGCTTGCCAGCAAGGAAGATGCAGCGGGATATCCATTATGCATTATCTCTATTATGTATGGTAGACAGCACGCATTGCATAACATATGTGTATACCAAATACGCAGTGTAGCATCTTTTCCTTTCATTTTTACGATGATTATATCAACAATAAAGTAAGTTAAAAGTTTCCTCTCGGCAATATGCTTACTTTTACTCTATAAAAGTGTGTATCCTATTTCCTCAAAAATATATTTAACGCTTGTCAAAACCATACCTACCTACAGCCGTTATATCCCAGCGGATGGAAATAGGAAGGTCCATTTCCTGTGTTATGTTTGCAAATATAGTAATTTCATCACTTGTCTATGAGCCGCCGCTATTTTAACAAGCAAATCGGTGGTTCTTTCTGTTGTTACGCTTTTTAAAGCCTATTAGACCTTTTCCGACGGACGCAAATTGTATCTTTCTACAAACTGATACTTTTTTAGAGGTTGGTTCACGTAGTTCGTGTGTATTTTTTCGCTGCTGCGTTTTATTACGTATTTATTTATGCCAGTTTCCGGGAATATACATGTGTTGCACATGAAAGATGAGACAATGTTCTGGTGCGTTTCTAATTTGTTCTCTTGTCTAGAAACTACCACAGCTTACTTTGGCTCAGCTGCGTTACTCTCAGACAGCGTTTTTTTCCTGTTTGGATATGCTAAAATAAAAATGCATTTAAACCAGTACATTTTTGTCGAGAAACAACGTGAAAAACTGCATTGCCTACACTAATAGAGATCTCCCATGGAGGTGGTGGCGCGGCAGTGGTGGTGGTGATGATGATGTTGAGGATCAGAATGGTACAAAAAAATCTGTGAATAAAACGAGTAAATCCGCCTTCCAAACTATCTCTTCCAGACGTCTCGCTGATACTTTCTTATAAATAGTTACTTTGCAGCGCAGATGAGCAAGTTGGCTTGAGAGACAAGAGCTTTACTCGTTCTTTGTTACAATTTTTGATGAGGAGTTAAGAAGACGATACCATGTGTACCTATGGATCTACTATCTAACAAGTTGGCTCATGTGGAAATAAATACTAGACTGCAGTGCACCGTTTTATTCTCTGTTTTTTTTGTCTTTCGTACTTTTTACTCATGTGGATTTTCAATTTGTGAGTTTGTTAGGTGGTTATACTTGTGCACGGTTACGTTAGTAGGCAAATGGCTTCCACTTAAATACTCTCCGTTACAGAGACTGGAGAGAAGTATTATAACTTTGGTTTTTGTTTGGCATTTCATATGGACTACGCAGAAAGATTTTTATACCATCTAAATGCGTTTAAATTTTGAACGTTTCTCCAATTTTACATTTTCCTCTTTGTTTATGCATGCAACCAAAGCAAGGGCGAGAAGTACATGGCAGGGCACAGATGTTAGATACGTGCTACTAGTGATTCTGATACTTTTTTGAGTGATATACACTTTAAGCTTCCGTGATAGTGTATAGTGCATGAACATGCCTTCCTAAAAGTCTCTTTCGGTGGCAGAAAGACAGAAAATCCTTCTGCCAATAAAAAATTTTCTCCCTTCTGGACATTATGTATTAGCCAGAAACTTTGCAAAGGATTGGAAGGATGGGAAATTCTTTGCGTTATAGCTTTTCTCTCTTTCTTATTTTCCCTTATTATGCAGCTTTTCCAGTTTGGACTGGAAGAGAATACTTTGGGATTCCTTTTTTTATTCCCAGCACAAGGTTCTTTCCGACAACGTATGCTACTTTTATATGAGTAAATTGGAGAAAAGTGCGGAAATGGAAGAAACCTTAGCCACAAGCCCAACCCAAAAAATAAAAAAATGTATTACTGTTACTGTCGTGTAATTTTTTAATAGAAACCCTTAGAAAAGATTGATTACAGTTCCTGAATATCGAAAATATTTACGCATCCGTTCGATCAAACATGTTACTGTCGTGTAATTTTTTTAATAGAAACCCTTAGAAAAGATTGATTACAGTTCCTGAATATCGAAAATATTTACGCATCCGTTCGATCAAACATAATAGAAACGGACAAAACAATGAACTGTAGTGATACTACAGAATGACGAAAAAAGAAAC
This sequence comes from Callyntrura sp. NNG-2020, assembly GCA_027744055.1. Classification (NCBI taxonomy): domain Eukaryota; kingdom Metazoa; phylum Arthropoda; class Collembola; order Entomobryomorpha; family Paronellidae; genus Callyntrura; species Callyntrura sp. NNG-2020. Next base: position 28,103 of record JAHZNE010001054.1, on the reverse strand, counting down.
TTGTGCGTTTTTACAACTTTCGCTTGAAACTGTATTTAGGCTCTAAATAACGTTTTGCGTTTGCTACATTTTAAGAAATGTATTAATCAAACGCGTTCACAGGTTTTTTGTCATTCACATATAGTATAGTACGTATAGGTAGTAGTAAGTGGGTGCGTGAATCAGTTTCTTCATTTAGGAACATCTAGTCACAGTAAAATATTTTGAAATGTTAATAATTTCCCCCTACGTTGTATGTTGTTTCTGAATCTGTGAAATGCATTTCTTCGCGCTCAATTCAACGAACTAAGAGAGTGCACCTACATCTAATCCGATTTGATTGAGTCGTATCATCACGGAATATTTTCGGGTGACAAAAAGGGAAAAAATGTGGCTTAGGTAGGCAAACCAATGCCTTTATTGAAACTCCCTTTTGAACTTTTGCATCGGCACTTGATGAAGTGAGCATATTGCCTGGTTTTCGTTTGAAACTTTTATTTGAGAAGAAGATATATGTGCAAAGAGTATTGAGCACATTCCGTATAGCCTTGTCAAACTAAAAGTCCTGATACTCTTGAAGACGATTTTTTACTTTTAACAAAAATGAATAAGCCTCCCCACCATTTGGTGGGTATGCAGGCATTCATTCTATCCTCTGTGTAATATTTTGCTTGTTTATGTACGCGGAAGGAAGGATGCAAGGATGCGTGGGTTGTGTTGTTGTACGCCGAAGACACACACCATGCATTACCCTCCATGTGTTGCTTTTGAAAGATTGTAGATATCGAATACGTTGTACTAACTTATCAACTTGTTATTGTGTTCGCATCATTTTCCTATTCCAATCTGATCAAAATCTCTAAAAAAGGCAGGAATGAAGACTTACTCAAAAGAGATGGGAAAGTTTTCTATTCTGAGGCCGAAATGCGTTTGCCTTTTGGTAGCACAGATCCTCTTACTTTCATTATTATTATTATTATTATTATTTCTAGTGCCATGAATGAAGAAGAGTGGAAAAACGGCACCATGATGTTTTGCTTATGACATTCAAAATTTTAAATCAACAAGAACATACGCATTTTCTCCCAACACTATACACTGCTGCATTTGCACTGCGTCTCTGAAGCCTGATGGAAACATGTATAAGAAGTAATATAATATGCATGTATTCAAAAATGAGTGAACGAAACGGATTACTTTATCGAATGCTGTTTGCTACTTATGTCCTCCTTGAATGCATTATGTGCCCACATTTTCACATTTTGGAACTCAACAAAACTGGAAAGAAACATTCCGTTTTGTTAAGCACAACTAACAGAAAAGTCTGCAACTGCGACAATATGACTTTTTTGTGCCTTGTTGTCCTCCACGAATGTAGTGACGGTTGTTACCCGCTCCCTGTATTCCCTGGATACACTCAGGTACTACAGCGAATTGGATAGAAGGAGGCATCTGTCATAGTTCTCCTCTGGTGTGTGTATGTACCGCGTACACGTTAGCAACGATGATGATGATGATGTCGATGTGTCGGCATCTTTTTTTACTTGAAACGTAGTTGAGAGTCTTCTTCCTCTTTTCTAAGTTTTGCTCTCTGTTCCGTGTACATATTTGTCATTTCCACCCTGTCCCTATCAATAATTCACAATTTTGTTGAGTTATGTATGTTGTTTCCAAAGGCAGGAGAGTGGGAACGTAAGCCGTATAATGGAGCTTAAAAGATACAAAGCACTCACCTCTCTTTTCCTTGTAATACAATTTTAGAATGGCTGAGGGCTGTGGCTGCTTCAAATTCAAATACATACATTATATATCCACCAACTTGAAGCCTATGGTCATAGTTATCATGCCGTCAGCTTTCCCATGACATGTTCTAGTTCTACTAAAGAAAATAAATTGTGTTGAGTTCTGAGTTGTTATTATAATTTTCCGAGGATTGGTGTGAGGTTTTAAAATTGTACGCATCACAGCATAGCAGTACAACAAAGATTGCTAAAATGAGATAGCGGAAACAATATTCCAATCTAATTGTACTTGTCTTCGTTTCATTTTGGCAGCCATCACACAACAATTAACAATTACAGCTTATTATATCACCACAATATAATTATTTTACCCAATACATTACAATAAAAGTGTAGTAGCAATACCGTTCACAAGACAAACTAAACCAGTCAGTCACCATCAAACCAGGAAAAACACACGGCGTGATACATTTCGCTGTCCATCATAGAATATAATGAATGATGTAATGACGGGCGAATTAAGTAGCAGCTGCTGCTTTTGGCTACACCATTTCACTCTAATCATCCTTCATTCATTAGCATTCATAATGTAATACCTGTCTGCAGGCTATTATTCCGTCCACGGCCACGGTGACGACGATAGTGCAATGTGTGACTGAGCGACTGTCGTTGTTATTTTTGTAGCAGTTATCTCCGTGCAAGGAGAAAAAAACGCCGAATAAGTTCAATTTCGTATATCTGCTTCTTATTGTGGCTTATTAAATTGCTGAAACACATCTGTTGTTCTAACTAGGCCATTTGAAATGGAAAAGTTGATGGCAGCAACAACAATCGTGCAGCGTTTTCCCATTTAAAACAAGTAGAGATGATGATAACATTGAACTTTGAACTGTGTGAACGTTCAATCGTGGCAACTGTGTCTAGCATACTGCATACCTTCCTACGACTACGTACAGATCTACTAAAACTTTGATGTTCTCATCCATAAAACACTCGCGTACGCACGTACACACATTGTTACACACACACGCGTATGTGAAAATACACCCGAATAAAAACCTACAATCGTATAAGAACGACACCAAAGGATTTTGGAAAGTATTAAAGTACAACCTTGTATTATAAACGCCAACAACCTACACACTACTGCAGACTAGACTGCATATTACTTCCCTGGAACAGTCGTTTGTATCCATCATCGTCATATCATCTATACTTTTTTCCTATTTTCTTAATTCGGCTCTCGCCTGCATCCCGCTGCTGTCAAATAAAAAGTTTATAATGCAAGAAGAAAAAGCCAAGCCCTTTTTACAGAGCTTTGTTTGTCAGTGCGGCTTTCTCTCTACACACACGATCTGATATGAAGTGTGGGTTCGTTCTTGCAAGGATATAGGAAGCACAAAGGGTTGTTGCTGCATATAAGATTAAAACACGCTATGTGTCTTTCTGTACGAGAGCTGCTGTTGTTGTCTGTTTTCGGCAGAGAATGAATTGCATCCTCTGACCTGGCACATGCTGTGTTGATTCAATTTGAGATCCTTTTGTTTCTACTCTTCATCTCTCACCGTGTGAGCCATTACGACAAGGCATGCAATTCCTCTGTGTGGTACAAGCTGAACAAGTCAAGCGAAACTGGCATGTCCTTTCGGCTGCTGAGCATAGGCTAAATTTAAATTTTTGTTACACTACATCGCAATGTAACGCCAACACTCATTGTAGCAGAAGAGGAGCTGATATTTCAACTGCATTTTCATGGCTTTCAGGCACACAATAATGTGCTTTTTCGATTCTATTTGCACAACCCCACAAGCTCGCATATAAGGTAAGCTACCCTGAAATAGAATGTTTACTGCAGCAGAGAGAGAGAGAGAGAGCTCTTCTCATGTTTCCATTTTCCATCGTCTTTATTTCCATTTTCGTTCCCATTTGGACATATTTTTCGGCCACATACTGCACTTGATGTACCTACATAATAGATAGGCTAGGATGTGATGTGAGTATATAGGCATAGCTTAAAAGTAGTAATAGTTCATTCATAACGTAGACATTTAAATGGAAGCCGTGAACTTCACCACCCGCACGAGTCAGAAAATACATTCTAATGCACCGGACAGCAACTCTCTTGAGGCTTCTTGTGTTGATTCTCACAGTTGACAGAAGTCCCCTAATCCAGAATTATGTTGTGTGGTCACACTGCACTTGTTCCACTGCACGCTCATTTTTTTACTTCATACTGCGACCAAGTGCAGTGTAGTATAAAAGATGCATGTTCATGTGAATGCAGTTTTTTTGTTGTAATAGCTGTTACAACCCGTGAAACTGAATCATTTATGCTCAGACTCATATGTATTCTTGCTACAAACTACTGTTGCTGCTGTGCTGCTGCAGTGTGTTTGTCTCTGTTCCAGAATCTACGTGGAAGAGAGCACAAATATCAAAATTTTAATGGATTTTATTCCCAGTGAGCGGTCTTTTCACCTGCAATGAGATGAGTGGTTGTGTACAACTTGCATTTAATGCACTGGGACGTGTGTGTGCATCCAAAAAACGAAAATCCACTAATGAAATGAAGGTGAAGGCTGTTGTTACGATTATTGCTTCTGCTACTCCACCATCATAACGTAAGCGCAGGTTGTCTGGATTTAAGGTAAAAGAATCCAAGTTTCTCGGAAAATTCCCGGCGTTACTACAATTTGTCTAATGATAATGATAATACTCGTAGATGTTATCCAGGAGTCCAGTCGGATGAGGAGGTAGAGCAAAACGGAGAATTATCATGATAGGGACCGATGATGATAAGGATGATGGTAGCGTAATCCCTGGTAGGATTTCATTGCATTGCGCCGCATTACAGTACTTAAATGCACTCATCCACTCTATTCTCTTCCAACCACCAGTCGTAGTTTCATTGTTTCGTGGTACTGATAAAATCGTGCATCATTTAGCGTGGAAGTGGAAAGGGGGAAATGAATATGAGCTCAGGGAAAAATTCCGGTGGTTTTTCGTAAGGCTTCTGAATGCTAATGGCAATGTTAAGGACCACAGGGTGCGTGAAAATACGCATTTATCTTGCATCTGTGTGTGCGAGAGTGCATGTGTAGAGTTGCAACAACTTGTTCATGTCCAGGCAGTAAATTGTTGCTGTTTTATTAGACTCCGGGTCTCCTCCATCCTGGCAAGACCGACTTTTTTCTTTATCGTTGATATCACATGTTTCCCCCATACACATCTATACAACCTACAAAAAAACGGCAGCTATATAACAGGACCACCTTTTTCTCTTCTTTATGCTGGTCCATAAAATTTGTGCATTAAAATGCAGAATGCCTCTTGAAAAAGTATTTGTTCATTTATGAAAATAATCGAGACTGTTGTACAGGTTGTTGAGAGACCAGCCTCCTTTCAATTAGACAAAATGCATCACACGCACGAAATTTCAAGCATCAAATAGACACAAACAAGAATATCATTGCACATTACTATTTTCATATGAGAGAAAAAATGAAGCTTCCTGTGCATTCATTATTATTACTGCGATATCACGTCATGTCGTGCCAGTGAAACTGATACCATCAACTTTTTACAGACTACTACTCAAAGAGGAAAGTGCACATGATGGCAAAGAGAAGTCAAAGTAAAGTTATGCCTTCTCGCACACAATACAACTCGCTGCGTTTTCAAATTCCCCTCAAATCATGAGGAAAATGTTGACAAAAAATATATATGCATACCTACGCAGAATCACCTCGTGTGTGAGTGAGTATGGTGTTCAATTGGTGCTGTATGTTTATTAAAAATGACTACCGTGGAGAATTTTTAAACACAATATGCTTCTCTTATTGCTTTTTTGTCCCATCACCGTTGAAAACCATATGGATGGATAATAATATCTCTTTAGTGCATTTCATTTCGATGCAATATAATCCCCCAAAACTGCTTATTGCCACCACCACCTTAATGTGTTTCTGCCTCCATGTGTGTATTCAGTGTCATTGCAAGGAGCAAATGAAAATTTAGGGTGTCTTTGCTGCTACTGCGACTTCCAAGGCAGAATAAACTTTACACATGCCATTACCACAGTGGAAATGGATTTTCATATCGTTTCACTCACACACGACGACGACGACAAACGCTTCTTGTTCTCACTCTTTTCAGCGACAAAGATGAAAGTTGTTTGTTGGGCAACATTTCCATTGCACCAGCAGCAGCAGCAGCAGCAGCAGCAAGCAACAGAATTACATTCCCATCAACATATTATTTAAAGGCACAACACGCACGCATGCATGGCAATATTCTAATAATCATAATGACGGTGGTGGTATGAAAACGCAGATGTGAATTTTATAATAGATGACACAACAACAGAGAAGCAGCCCAGGAGAAAGAAAGAAGATTGAAGATGCTGCATAACTGCTAATACTTCTCAAGCAAAAGTGCAGCTTACAAAAAGTAGTGGTAGTAGTGCTGCTGCCGCCGCTGCTGTTGCTCTGGTGCACGGACTACAAAGACAGCAGTGATTTTCATTTTCAATGAGAGGCTTTGTTGGTGGCTTGCTTGTGGTTTGGGTTCTTTTATTATCCTGTGAGAAACACCTATCTGGGTAGATATGTGGCTTCAACGTCGTCTATTATAGGAGTAGTCAGTCGGTTGCTCAATGAATATGATCTCATCATCGTGTCTTCTTTGCATCTTATTGAAATTCCTCTAGTATCTTACAATCTTACTACTTACTATATGTATATAGTTTGGATTGCAAATACATATGGTGGGGATATTAGCAGTGAAATACTTGACGGGGAGGAGCACTATTCGATTTTGGCTCCGGCATCGGATACGTATGTTGAAAACAACAACAGTTCTGTTGTTGTACACTTGTATTAATTTCTTCCTCTGTGCATATCATAAAACGCGCATATATACATATGTACGATTTTACATGAATATAATGAGGACAAAAGTTTCAAGATTTGGTTGTTGTAAGGGATAATTATCGTGATAGCTGGAAAAGCTTCTCAACGAAATAATCATCGAGCCTTGACTCAACATGCTTTCTGCTAGTTTCAACAGCACGAAGGAGAGGATTTTCCATAAACAAAAACGGGCATGCTGATAGGCATATATAAACTTAACCGTCGGTTTTTATTAATATCATCGAACAAGGAAAGCGGATGTATATTGTAGATATGCAGTTATATATACGTGTGTATATTCACATGAAATTCAAAGTACACGCGTTTAGTGATAATGGGATGTGAGCGGTGCTACTAGTAATAGTTGTACTTAAAGGAAACAGCCGGAGTATAGCAATGTGAATGAAGCACTCACACTGCCTGAGAAAAGGACACATATTGACTGCGCCAGAAGAAGAGACAACCTAGATCTTGCTCACTTCATTTGCATAAAACTCCCATCAGAAAATCTCCACTTGCTCATTAAAAATCCCATTGGCTTGAACAGTGTGGTTGTTTCTGTCGTCGTGCGTATTTAAGGTGCATCATTACTACGCACATTATCCTCAGCTCTGCGTATATATTTATGTAGCAGCCAAGGAAAAAATATTAAAAGAGAAAAAAGTTATTCTAGTACCCATTTATGAATTCACGTTATTTTTCTATTACGCAATGTGTACTGTGCTACCCCAAGAAATGCTCATATATTTTTCTAAATTCATACACATTACTGGCATCAAAATACAGACCCCAAGCAATTCATAACTTACGTGGCTCCTACAAAGTGATGATATTCTTGTTGGTGCTTTCCTCTGTAAGTAATACTTTCTTTTGTACAAGTTTAAATACAAACTTCCTCTCTCTCTTTTTTTACAACATCATGCCTTTTTCTCTTTCGCTGTGGCTAGTTATGATGATCATACCTCTCGTTTCTTCGTCTCATCGCAATATCTATTTGTGGTTTAGTGTGTACTAGCTTAAAGGGATACTTTATTGAAGTTATGATGAGGATGATGAGTACCGAAAGATGAATTCACAAACCTCAGCAGCAGATAGAATATGCGAGAGAGGCTCAACAAAAGGAGTTTTTATTAACTCCACAGTTTCCATGTATGGGGGTGTAGGCTGGCTAAAGACAATTTTTAGGGCTGAGTTTTTTGTCATCACATTCTGGCAAGATTCATTACTCTTTAGTCGGTCGTCGGTGGGAGAGATGGGAATGTAAATGAGAAAGGGAATCAGTAACGCGTTGTATATAAGGTAAACCGGGAACATTCATTTCCATAACCAACAACGAAGACCTAAAAGGCACCTCGAGAAGAGAAGGAAAAATGTTCTTTTTTTCGCTTTCCTTGCTTTCCTGTTAAAGAAATAATGACTTTTGATGATGATAATGGTAATGATTATATTGATGATGTGATGGTCCGCCCTTCTCAAGCTCTTTTGGCATGCCGTTACCATTACTGACTGACTGAATAAGGTTAAATACGCTGTTTAATAGGCTTTTCTATAGAGAGGAAACGAGTAAACGGGGATGCAGAAGAGATATAAGCTTGTTAAAAGGCCATGTCGTCGTGAACAGAATGAATAACAATTTTAGCCCAGCATACGTTCACACCAGACGATTGATGTGATGAATTGCTGTAAATTCTCAGAAGAAAACTATTTTGGAAAGGAAAAATGTCAGGTGCTCGACAACCAAACCACATGACCCAAGACACAATCTGAGCTAGAGACATTTCACTTACTACGGAAAAGCGCACACACACACATATGGCAAAATGACGAGTGGAGGAGTTTGATCGCGATAAAAACATGATTGGAGTTGACGAGTGAAAGCTCGCATTCTTCGGTTCATTAAACAGGTGACCAGTGTAACTCAAGTCGAGGAGCACCGCTCTCTCTCTCCCTCTCTGTGCCCTTTTCAATATGACAACAAACTGAAATTGGAATTTTTCGAATTGAGTAAACTCATTCTTTGGCTTTGAGGTTCAAACAAGCTGTTCTAACGCCGTTTCTCCTTGCTCTGCCGTGGGCATTTCGGAAAAGACATGCACTACAAGAAGCAAGAGTGGATAATGTGATGTGATGAAATAAGCACCCACGGTGAGCCAACGTGTACGCATTCCCGCACACACATGCAGGCGTGATCTGTTTTTGTTGATTCGTGTTCACAAGCGTCTTGTAAGACTTATCTTGATGATGAAAAGGATACTTACATGTAATGGTAGCATTTTTCATCGCCTCGTTGAAGGTGAAAAGAACAACTTTGGCGATACGGCAGCAGCAACAACAGCAGTAGTAGTTGTAGTAAATAGAGGTGCTAGTAGCAAGTTAAACCTTGGAATCGTGCAACGGTGCTTTGCGCGGAAGATTAGAAAGAAGACGCAAAATAGTTGGTGGAAGAGATGGAAGGGGCGACAGACAATCTTTTACTTCCTTCCATAAATGTTCCATGATGCTCCTTTGCTTTGCTCTCTGTTGCGTATCACGCTGTTCCCTCTGACACTTACATTGCTTCTTGTAAATAATAGTCATCTCGTTCCTTTTCTCCAGTTCGACCCAAACAGCTTGCTCAAGGTAGAGCAAAAACGACCCTTTCCTTTGCTTTTCTTCTTCTCCCCGTATACGTCTCAGAAAAAATGGCATTTTACTTCCGTTTCCCAAGACCAAGGAAAGGACGAGAAAAAAACATGGGAGGTGGTTGCGCATTTGTTGGTAGAAGGCTCGGCTGAGAGCGCTATTACGTAACATTAACAATGTCTCCCAGAAAATGTGTAGTGATGTGTACAGAAAATTGATATTGAAGTTTATATGTACTTATGCAATGTGTAACATACACAACTACAGTTCTCATAATGGCAGACGCTGACATTATTATTATTACTGTCGGCAAATACCCGACTATCATCATCTTCAAAGATCACCACGTGTCTGCTCTCTGTGTGCGTAGACAGTTGCACACAACCCCGTAAGAGACCATTTACGATTTGAACTTGAACCTTGGCTCCTTTTCCCTTTCCCAGAGAAAAAGACAAAAAGCACCATTCCTTCTGACATGCTGCAGTTACATTTATTCTGCTAGAAGATTCTGCTCCGCTTTCCCACATTACCTTATTTTTAAGAACGTCATCATATCATTCATCTTATCCCTTATTTCCGGATTTTTATATATTTTTCAGATTTGAAAAAGTACTTTGAGCAGTCTCCATATACCAAAAGCGTAGAGTTGGATTCGCAGACGGAACTAAGATGCATTCCACCCGATGGGATTCCGATGCCAGTCATATCCTGGGTAAGAGATGCACGCACTATCGACCCGAAACGAGACCCCAATTACATCATCACTGCGGACGGCCACTTGCTTATTGCCCAAACCCGACTTTCCGGTAAGTAAAAAAACTCACTCGTTTATGATACAAAGTGCTTGTAGTACAATCCATAATACCCTGAATGGCTTGTAACACGGTAGCAGTTATTATTATGGTGATGATTATTGTGATTATTATGTTTACCTACGGCAAGCGGATAGCAAATAATTGATTACCGCTACTACAAACACGCCAGTTGGACAAGCAGAAGGAAAGGAGAACCGTTTTTATCCAAACAAACTTGCTCACCATCATATCAATAAAACGATTCGTATCATCATCAACCAACGCACGCCAATCATTTTTATTGAGTTCAATGTAAACAAAAGATACCTCGAAGCTAGCGTATAAGACAGGGTGGGAGAAAGAGAGTGAAGGCGAGAGAGGTTAAGAACTATACACTTCACTCTATAACGAACGTAATTTATCTCGATGAGTGTGCAATCTCGCGTCTTGTACTACTGTGTATCCTCCAAAATATTCCTTTGTAAATATTAGTATTGGTTGTACTTCTTATCCGAAAAGTACATAAAATAAAATAAATTACGGCAAACGGTCAACCTGAAAACTAAAGGTGAACTGTTGTGTAAAGAAGGATGGCGGCGAGGATTATAATGATATCAGAACTATTTACTTTCTTTCGGTTTATGACAGCCTTGACTTTTCATGTGTTTTTGGAGAGAGAAAAACTAGGAAAAGCAAAGCAGCAATGCTTTACTTGTATATTCCTTCGGCTAATACTGTCTAACCACTAAAGCCAAATGGACTTTCAACAAGAACTCGTGCCGTCTGTCATTGTTACTATTTACTGTCAACGTGACTTGTTTATTTTTGTAAGTAATGAAAAGACATGTAATCTTCAGTGTAAATTGCAGTCACATAAGAAATAAACGCACGATTGTGGTACTTGAAGTCGTAATACATGTACTAAATTGTCAAAAATATATCAAGTTTAAGAGCACTGCAAGTTTGACATAAAAAGCTATAGAAAAACTAACTTTTTTCGTTATACACGCAGCCCCCATGTTGCGCAAAGGAATTGCAAGAATCAAGCATCATCCAACGGATTCTCTGTGATGTTTGCGGACATGAGAATGAGCTTTGCAATAACAGCGAGCAAAGTGCCACACAAGTACAACCGCAATAAATGCACATGCACAAACCCCATTGTGATAGAGAGCAATATACAAACTTATATATTTCCTGTGTCGATACATACCTTATGTGCTTTATGATGCCAGTCCAGTGGTCACTTTTTACCCTGATAATGATGACGATGGCATTGACCCTGACCAAGAGGGAAGCCACAAAATAAACGCACAATTCGTGTGGCAACTCAAGAAAACGCCAAAAAGGAAAGTAGTCAAGTGCAAGAAATGAAAAGAAAAATTCATACATATTTATAGAAAGAACTCCTATCTAGCTAACATGTTGTTACAAACAAGCTGCAACTGAAAATGACTAATAGGCTTGGGAACAGACCATTGAAAACAAGACATCACGCGGTGCATGCAATTTTTATAAAGCATATGGTCATTACAACTGCGTCCGTATTATTCTCATATAACTTGGTATAAAGTCGAGGTTAATGAGGGGGCTTCCGTGCACAGATATGTGCTCAACAAAGTATCTCTGCATATTACTGCTGGCAATAAGAACCAAATGTGCGTATAGAATGCGATGAAAAAAGGTTGATGCTACTGCAAATGAACTGGTTGTGCTTGTGTGTGAGGAGGAAAGTGGTAAGTACCCACACTTTCAGAAGAGTTAGAGTACTTATTCTACTACATCTATTTTTCCTTTGGACAAGTTAAAAGCTCTCTAAGGCCTTTTGCCAAAAAAGTGCTTTCCTCTTGTAATGAAATATAAACATTCACTTACAAGTCGTATAAAGCCACATTTCGTCGAAGATTCGATAGTAAAAAGAGAAACAGCGATACGCACTTTATTCGTATTGGGTACACACAAGCAAGTACATACATGTGGGTTTTTACATGCATACATGCGTACATAGCAAAACCACAAGCAATTTTAGTAGGATGGAAAGTAAAAATTCTGTTTGTACTGTCGTATTGACCACTACATTGAATTATACACGTGTTTGCTTTTTTCAGCAAACTAGACAGCAGGAACGCAACGGTTCAGTTAAATAAATGCACACGTATGTATGAGCCAGGGGTTGTGTTGACCATTTCCCTCATACAGCGTTTCCGTGTCTTATCAAATAAGTTTACTTTTTGAATGAGAAAATCGAGAGAGGCGAGTGAAAAGCTAATAAAAGGCGCCTAGTTCACAGAGAAAGGCATACAACTGCTGTAGGGCAAAGAAACAAGAGACACAAGGATGTAGAGAGGGTGTAAGTGTTGTTCGCTGTGTGGAAGAGCATATAGGTATGCAATGTTTGTCGGTATGAATCCACTCACTTGTAAGTAGTCTCCCTGTGTTTTTTTGCAAAAATAGTCAGGAAAAGAGAAACCTCACTGGATCTCCCGCTGCGGCTGATACCGCTGTCATTGCTGCACTATTACGTTGAGTCTTGACAGTTTTCTTTTTATTCTCCTGTTGTGCGTTTGCATGTCTGACGACGGGACTGAATAGTGATGATGACGATAGTCTGACTCGTTAAAAGCTTTCATTTTATTTTATAAGAAAGCAGACACCGCCAAATAGAGTTTCTCTTATTCCTGACTTATCTCGAAAACTAACAATAATAATATATGTATAGTGGTTGTATTATGTTTTTATGGGGTTACTTCATTCCTCCCTTTTTCTTTGATGGGAAAGGTGGCAGAGACCCAAAATCCCTTCGGCTTTATTTTCCCCGATGTCACCGTCACATAGCTCTGCAGTGTTGATATGTATCTCATGATTCCCATCGTCATCACCATCACCATTCTCATCGTCATCATCGCCCACATCATTGTGTATGCATGTAAAACGCTATCATTTTCCGTGGGATGTTTTCTTTTCACGTTGCATTTTGACAAGACAGGACTTTTCATGCATATCGACTGAGAATATGTCTTCTTAGAAAAACAGAACCGAGCATGAGACGGCACGACGATGAGAATGATGATGCCAAGGAAGAATAAATAGTGCGCGCCTTCCTTGGTGGATAGGCATCACATCTCTTTGATGATGTTATCTTGGACAGATGTAAACAGAGACTATAATAGACTCTGAAAAGTCCAGAGCAAAAGGTAGCAGATGCTTAGGAATATATTTATCGGAGGAAAGAATGGAGTGTGTCTTCTCTTTAAGGTAAACTTGGCCATTCTTTTGAAAAACCACTTGTAATAGCTGTTCTTTCAGCTTTCTCCTTTCTTTCCTCATTGTCCTTCCGTTTGCCTTGTGATGTTGTCCTTGTCATTGCGTCTTTCTTATTGTACCTCACCACCACCACCATCACCGTCGCAATCTATTGAAGTTTAACCAAGTCCTTTTTTCCTCATTTGAAACCGGCATAACCTCGGGTTCTTTCTTACCTCATGGCTCCTATATAATATGCTTTCTTTATTCACCTTCGTAGTAATAATACTAACAGGGAACACATGGCAGTTAGCGCTGTGTGATTGTAGTAAAGCTGAATGATAATAGCATAGCAAAAAAAGATAAAGCACGCTCTTGTACCACCACAACGCAAAAATGTGGCTTTGTCTGCGTCAGAAACCGAAAGCGGAATTTTAAACCGTTTTCTCTTTTCCTCACGTTTTAAAAAATACTACATGCATAAATTATACAAAAGACCTTCCAACAGAAATGGGCACATCAATATAAGTAGGGTTCGACTTGGCTGTCTCAAGGATTGAGTAATTTATAATACATTTTGCTTACCATGTTCAAGGTTGAGACACAATAAAATACAGACCGGGACGTCGTTATTAATGCAAAAATATACACCAAATTCCATGTACCAGCCTGGTAATGTTGGTTTTGCTGTTGGGGTAATGCCTTATTATGTAATATAATATATGCAGAAACATCCTGCATCAGTTTGTGTTTTGTACATATAAAGTATAGCCAACCCACCACAATCAGCCTTGTCCTGTGCTGTTGACTAATGGGAGTGAGTAAATGCGGTTTCCACTATTTTTGCGAGTATGAATGAATTTTTATTGATGTCATACCGGTTTGATGTTGAATAATCCATGTAGCAGAAGAAAACCGACAAGGTGAATGAATGAATAGGCTGCAGTAAAAAACGGAGAATGAATTGAACGCAGGAAGAGTTCTCTGTGTGTGTGTGTGCGCAGTCTGCTTGGCATCCTGGTATTTTTTTTAGAAAGGATACATATCCCCACAGGTCTATTCCCGTGGGACAGAGAATTCATGCAAAATGCAGCAACAAGGGCGATGTACAAAAAAGCAACCAAGTTCACTGCTTTCATACATAATGGTGTTTTAATAAAAAGTGCGTGTATAATGAGGGAACGGAGGCGCAACGAAAGACGCACTCTTTATTATACCGAGGTTTAGTAGAAGTACGGTTTGCCTTTGTTAAAATGGATTCCTTTGTGCGTAGGTGTATTTTGTAGTTTTTAATGCTGGAAGGGTGTTTGCACTTTTTAAAGTTCATAAATTTCAAGGCACAAGCATCATGTTATTTGTTTATGTGTGTATGGATGCGGAAGTTTTCATGGCTCTTTTATAAAGTGCACTGATAAGCGTTGATAGTTTGCTGCATTTCATTTTCCAATGCTGTTTATCAGGAAAGCAGTCCCTTTTAAAAATTATTGAGGTGCACTACATGAAAAGATTACGTACTTTTTTCTTACTAGAAAGCTATATTGCAAAGTCATGAGGCTTGGATTTAATAATGACAGTGTGCTATGAATATTGGGAAAAATCTGGGTGCTATTTTGGACAAAACCGCTCTTTTTATACGTATCCATATAATAATGTACATGCATGCATGTGTAGACACGTGTCCTTTTAGAAAAACCGAGATTAATAAAGAAAAAAGCCGAGCCAAATATCCTTTCAGTTATTTTCTCTAAAAGACGTTTTGATTATGGCCTTGTGAAAGTAACAGATACCAACACCAAGTTTAAAAGTACAGAGCGTAAGCTTCCTAGATCCAAGAAGTATATTTAGTAAAAATAGGGACATAAATGCAAAGTGGCGAGACTGGTAAGTATCCTCACACATTTTGTTGAGAGGAGCTAGAGAGGGTGGCGGTAATACCATTATTTATAAAAAAAATTCTGCTACTGAAAGCAGCTGAGAAAAATAGCATAACATAAAAATCCTGTGGAAAGAGAGAGAGAGAGAAATAGTCTTATTCCGTATTTTGGTATGTAATTTTCCTGTTAGAGTGAGTGGAGGATGGAGGATAAGATTATGTAATGCGTAATAGCATCTTGAGGCTGCTGGATGGGAGAGTGTGTAGGAAAAGTTATTAGAAAGAAGATATAAAGTTCCACTGGGTTGGTATCTGCGGTAGTGGTGTAGGAGGAGAGTAATCATAAAAGTATATAATCTATTCTAAAGCCACATTTCATTTTCATCTTGTTACTTAACGAGCAGTCTCCAACACTCTCTCGAGCCGAGATGTGACTCAATGGAATGGCGCGGTGTACATTATTGCCGTTATGAACATTCTTTGTATAAAAATATAATATACCTGAAAATGGTTTGTGGGTAAAGATTAGAAACTGCGCCGTGTGAAAGTCCTCATGCATCTAAATTACGCTCTGAAGGGACTCAATAATCTGGTCAGGAAATAAAAGTTGTTTTGCACGTTATTTTACATTGAATGACTCCATGAATGAGTCATGGAAAATGTCAATTATGCTGAGAATTAAGAGGAAAATTTGAGGTCGCTGACTGCTTCCGTTGTGGTGTTGGAATCTTGCTCTGGCATTATACTTATGAAGATGGTGTTCTTGAGTGGAATACTTGCTTTTTACTTTTGGCGTGTGAGGAACTTTAAATTATGAAAAATTATTGTGATTAGATCGGGAAACTCTAAGTATTAAAGTTGGTGAAACCAGAATTTCTAAGAACTTACTAAATTAAACTTTAAATGACTAGTCTGACGACAATATTTAAGCATTGAAGTTAAATTCGTAATCTTAGGATTTTGGCGTATATTTTGGCGCAATTGTGTGGCAAACCCTTTCATTTCCTCCTAATACAAGCTAAAGGAACAAAACACCAAAATGAAGTATGAAAAATTATTTATTAGCCAGTATTGATTGATCCTTTAAAAAAACAAAGATGCAAGATGGCCGTATTTGCTGATAGCATATTGTTGGTAAAGGAATACCCAAGCTGGTAACCATTTTAGTCCTGACTGACTGTGTGCCCCTCCAGCATAATTAGGAGAATCCAGAATCCAGAGACAGTGGTTCACCGCTTCTTCCGCTTTCCTGTTAGAGAACAAAAGCCGTCTGAAAATATCCGTAAGTAATGACAGGAAACTGTATAGGTGGGCCCATCCGGCATTCTTTCTCACAGCCGTTTTGTCTCTCTAACAATTGCAATACTCATAATAATGCAACTTCAGCCAACACGGCAAGTCATTCAGGCAGACAATGTACATTGCTGTCATTATTATTATTATGATTTCAGCTGTACCGTAATATTTCATTCATAAGCACAAAAGTACACACAAACAGACGTACCATTCTTGTCTAATACGCTTTTTACTTTTCCTCTTTCATTCGTTTTCATGAAAAAAAGTTAAAGGGAGAGGTAGAGAGAAAGGGAAAGAGATCAGATGAATGAGCGTATCTTTAAATATAAAAGCACCTCTCTTCATCTCTGCCACAACTTGAACAACCACGAGGAGAAGGAATCATTAGAATGCACAGGCAGAAACATCAATCTCCATTTGGAACTTGAAAACTATACAAACTCTTCTCCTGTTGTGTTATATAATACGGTGCACTGGAAATGAAAAGTGGCTTTATGGGAAAAGTCTCTGCAGCCAGCAAGCAAGTCAAACTTGCACTGTCTGTAGTCCGTAATGCCAAGGAAAAACGAGCCGAGAAAGTAAAGGCCGTCAAAAACCTCAAGAGCTGATGCAAACTCAAGCAGCGCGGCTATATTGTGCGAAGCAAAGCTAGAAAAGTCACTCACAGAAAGAGAGAAAGCCCTACGCCACTTGCGTGCGTGCCTTTGTACAATATCTATCATTATAAAACAGCCATAAACATTTTCCACAAGCAGAAGTGCATGTAGATGTAGGGGTACCATCACCGTTACACATGAAAAATTGCTGGAAGCGGCGGTACAAGTGAGGTAATAGTTGAAGCAATCCTAAATGCAAACTCAAATGTTTGTGTGGATGTATCAAACCGAACCCCTGGAGGCGCAGTTTTGTAGTAGTAAAAGCCGACACGCTCAAAATGTACACTTATAATGAAATCCGCTGATACGGGTATCTCGCAATTCTACAGGGATTGCCACTGTTAAAGCGCTGGCCTAAACGCCTTCCGACCACGTAGGAATGTATCTTTTAAACAAAAGATGGATGATTTGAAATGAAAGTTGCTTTTTACTGGAAACTAGAAAAATTCACGAGCAGACATACAAACATTTACATAGGCACACATCATGGGCCTTTCTTTCGTACTTGGTGTAGTGTTGATGGTGAGACAAGATGTTTCCTCTACTGTTGGAGATTTTGCCGGAACTCGAAATTTCCAACTGTTGGTTTAGCTAAAGAAGCACATATGTATTACGGGATACTAATTTGGGATTCTCGAATACGTGGATGAAGATATAGCGAAAAATACGTTTTACATTTTGTGTTTACAGTTGTTGTCTGTGTCTACTGCCCCTGTTCATTGTGACAAGTTTGGTCACAAATCAACATGCTTGTGCAAACAAAAGAAAATGCATAATGATATATTTACTTCTACTACAGATATACTTCTATACAGTCAGATTGTAACTGCACAGAGACAATAAATTGCGTTTGTCTAGGCATGATTCGTATCAGCGCTGTGTAGTTTGGGAGCAGCCTGCCGACTCGGCAAAATTCCTTTTCGTCATACTTCAGAAATCATTGGCTTTTAGGGTTTAGTCAATACAATCAAAATGATTCGGGAAGGCTGTATTTTACTAAAGCGACAAACCCCTCTTATTGGTATGTTTTCTAGACTTGTTATTAGGGAAAACGTATAAATGAATATGTATGTAGGGAGGAAGGAAGAAAACAGAGGAAAGAAAGAAAGAAAATAAATAAAAAAAGAGGAGAAAGACGAAGTGAGAGGCAGTGAACCTCTTTAACATGTGTCCTCCTCTCTCATGTACGCACTGTTTCAAGTGCCTCTTTATTTATAATCTTGCTTGAGTTTCAACGACTCCGAGTGGTGGTGGTGAATCCGTTTTTAGTTTTTCTTTATCTCCTCATTCCATTGCCACATCAGGAGGGGTACTACTACTACCACCACTACTGCTCCTGCTGCCACCTAAACCAACAGCATCCATCGCACCACCATAGAATAGTACTTGAACATGTCTGGGTTATAAAGTTAGCTTGTCAGTATATTAGTCTCCTATTGTTCTAGAAAGTATTTAGATGAGTGGTGGCAGTAGAATCTAGAATGTGAGGATGGCTGAAGAAAAAGTAAAAATTCATACGAAAAATGTAAAAGAACGACCACATCCGTACCACTGCTACCACGAGAGAAAAACATATCGAACACACGCGTAACTTGTGGAAAAGTAGCTGTTTTCTCTATCTTGTTGAAAATAAAAGTTAAGAAGCAAAAAGAAGTGCTATTACGTTTGGGCTACTACCCACTTTACCCAGCCAAGCTTGAGAATCTTCTTCTCCCGTCGAATTTCTCTCTCTCTGTCTCTCCGTCGTCTTCTTTTGTTCTTCAACAAAGTGTGTATCTCTACTATGATGTTACACTAACTTTGCTACTTATTTTTGGCTCTTATTCATCCAACCGAATTATTCTTTTCTTCATTTCTGTCGTTTTTAAAGACTTGCGAGAAGAGGAGGAAAAAAGGACGAAGAAAGATATTTCCTTTTTCCTACTCTGAAGTCGTTTCCTTAAATATTTTTGCCTTTTTTAAAAATGTTTCTAATGCGTTCAACATTTTCATTCTTCCCTTTCCCCCAACCTTCTACTCCGCCTTCACTATCTTCCATACATGACGTCCTGGAAGCTGAGTTATGTAACACATACATACTTTTGGAGTGTAGACCAGTGGCGGAGATGGTGGCACATGTACTGACAGACACACGAATGGCAACATCGTACGTCGTCGCATAATGGAACGACTGCTTAGCACGTACAAAATGAGCTTCCATCAAGGATGATTCTTTAGCAGGAGAATGTTTGCAGCACAAACTTGTAGTACCTTCGCTGTACATACCTATTACGGTTACGCTCTTGCCGTTTCTTCATTTTTATTCCTGAAATTGGCTGTGCTACAGAATTCCTTTGCTTGGCTGAATCCTTAAAAATTATGTGGAGCAAGAGGAGTTGACTACTTACATCATGCTTTTTTAGGAACCGTCAAGTCAGCAGCCCGGCTTAGTCAAGGAACATAATAGGAAGGTTTTCTTCTCTTTTTGGTAAAACGGAAACAAAATGTAGGCTATTTGTCCAAAAAGTATTCTAGTCACGTGAGCTCATCATACTTGTTTGAACAGCAAGATTGTTTGCTCTCTGCTTGCTTGAGAGAGAGAGAGAGGTTGAGAAGAGAGAAAAGAATCCTTGTTACATTATGATTTCTTCCCAAAAGCTGACTTCTCCCACCGTTACAGCCACTTCCAGCACGACGTCACACTTGTTCTCTCAGTCATTTTCTTGGTTTAAATGACATGGCATTTTAAACCTCATTTCAAGTAAAAAAGCAACTTTTAGGCGGAGGTAATGATGGACAAATGTGATGTTTGGCACTTTGAGTGTCCTACTTCTATGAGCAGAATACGAAATTGAAATGTCGGAAAATGCAAAAGAGAGAAAAACTAAAGGCATTTTTATGGGGATGTTTGCTCGTGTGCTTAAAATCAACTTTTCTGGAAGAATGACTAGAATTGAACATACCTTCTTCTCTTTTTGCAGTCAAAACAGCACGGAGTGAATAACTCCAAAAACAGAATGCAAATATATCCACTAATCATATGCAAATTTGGGCAAAATTCAGCATCCCCGAAATACGACACGCGTTTTCAAAATAAGAGTCGGGAACTGTTAAAGCAAAGAAAAAAAACGTTGTAAAAGTTTCCAAATAAAATGGACTGGTAAACGAAGCCGTCTGTTGATTTTCACATTCCTTTGAACATAAATCCATTTTAGTATCATCAAACGGAGCAGTTCTTTGTTGTTCTAAAGCAGTTGAATGTAACATGGGAAATCCCTGCGGGAACGAGAAAAAAACGAACATTTGCACAGCCGACAGTGACAACAAATTGCTGCTACATTCTCAAATTTATGTTTTCGCCTTTTCCACCTCTGCCATTTCAATTTCAAATGACAACCTAAAGCAAGATTGATGCACATTTTTATCTAATTTAATTTTCTTTTTTTGTATTTGCAGTAAACGGAGGTTGGTCCCAATGGTCACCCTGGTCGGACTGTCAGGGTCTTTGTGGCAAGGGAGTTCAAAAACGAACGCGGATGTGCAATAGCCCTGCACCACTCAATGGCGGCAGACCCTGCTCGGGCTCTTCAGTACAAAAACAAGACTGTGTAACACCTTGTCCCCGTAAGTTTTATATTTGCTATATAGTACAGTATCCCTTATTATTTCACAAATTTTCGTGATATGCACAGTTGTAACTTTTCCGCACAAAACTGGCAAACACTACCAAAATCGCAGTGTAATTAAAAGAACGAGGTCGTCCTGCCGAGTTTCTATTACTAAATTGTGGGGAAGGCAATGGCTAATGCGAGCGTAAAAACTAATATTTTTTCATTGCACCCTCGAAACAGCAAACGTCCAACAGTTTTGATTGCTAAGAAAATTGGAATCGTGAGAGGAATGAGTTGCAAACGTTTATTTTGTTTTAAAAACGCATATGAAGTGAAGTGGTATAATTACTTTGCAAAAGTTTTCCCTTCCCTCTTGTCAATGAAATGTGTGTGCTTCTACGGATAGGATTTCATTACTTGCACTGCACAGCAAGCAGTGAGGGAGAGGGAGGGAGCAGTTAATGTCTCTACAGTATAGCTACTTTATAAGCGGCAGCCCTATAGGTATAACGGAAGGTAAAACAGAGTGTCTCGAACATATTTATTTGTTGAACGAGAACGATTTTCACTGTTGAAGTTTTCTGTTTACTCTTCCCGTTATCAGTCATTCCAGCGACAGTTTACAGTAAATGGGCCCACCAATTATCCCCTAATTATGGGGAAAGTTTGAGGTCCTCCCTTTGACTATGATGGACGAGTAATAAGCATTTTCCCTATGAATAATGCACTGTAGTCATACTTTCAGTACCTCCACTCTGTAAAACAAGCTGCTCCATATATACTGTCGTCACTCTAGAACGCGAGTGAGAGGGGAGACAAGAAGTTATTTTGCCGAATGGTGTGTACTCATGTAAAAGTACACACAAAAAGTTGTACGTATTAGGTTCATAATAAGTAAAATGTAAACTATCTCTTTAGCAGCACCATTTATTTTCCATTTCACAAAAATTCTACCTTTCTTGCGCTGTAAAGGAAAAAAATCATGAAGATCGGCGTTATACACACTTTTCTCGTTAATTATAAGGCTAACGCGGATGCTTGCATATCATCACGTCTTCTTCCCTTTATACATGGCGCCATGGTATGCCGTTCTTTTTCAATTTAAAAAGTTCTTCAAAAGTTTCAACTGATGATTAGAACGTGAAGATGATGATGATGATGATGAAATGATGTTATTGATGATAACATTGATGAGTGAAAACACAGAAGTTTGCATACCCCCGTTTTACCAACATGCCTCTGCTGCGTGTCGTTTCTCAGCACATGTCTTTTTCTACCGAACTGGTTTTTAAAAATCATTAGCTAGAAATTACTTGCTGTATGGATGCTGTAGGAAAAACTAGGTAAGAAGCTTCATATACCACACACTCTTCTGCTGAAAGTTATCATCATCCTCCTGTTAACTCTCTAAAGATGGCCTACTCTAGTTGGCTTGACTGTAGTTTAGAGAACAGGGCTGTTGTTGTGCGTTCGGTTCCACAGGAAAGCAATAATGAACTTGATAGGAGCCGAAGCCCCACTCATCATTACGGTACGCTTGAGGAAAAAAATTGGAAGACGTTGAAAAGACGAAACCTAATTTAGCGATCTTTTTGAGAAGGTGTTCCCCGACTACGTAGTGCACATAATCGTTAAACTCGATTTCATCGACACAGTCAAGTTGCTGAAAATTATTACGAGAAACCAATCTAAACGACACCACCCCAGCACAGGAGCAGCTGTTACAGCTGCGTTTTCTATTCTGCTCTAGATAGAACAGACTGCCTGAAATGGTTTTAAGTTAGTCATCGTTTCAATTTTGTGCTCTTGTGTGCCCTTCTCTAAGTCGGCTTTTTGGAGGTGGTGGTGGTAATGTATGTCTATCTTGTTTAAATGAATACAAGCTTATGAGGTAAGTTGTTATATTATGTTATCATTTTCGTTGATCATCAACCGCAGCGGCAAGACAATTTACAACACGTATCGGAGGAATAGGTACTGTATTTACGCTCAACAGGGAACACACCAGTGAAATTCGAAGGAAGAACAGGCGGCAGCAGCAGCAGCATCGGAACAGTATCGTCGTAGAAGGAGAAGGGTGAATGATTGATGAACTTTTTCTCAGGAAGGCATGCACCAGATAAAAAACATCTCGCTTGCCGAGTGAGAGAACACACCATTAATACTTGCAAAGCTAGCAAAAAATCGGAGAAGGGCACACACAGAGAGAATGTGTAAGATAGATGTGGTATTGAAGATTTTCTTTAAAAATTTACTAGCATCCGCAACCTACCCAGGGAACAGCAAGTCAAGAAGAATTTTCTTCTTATTAGTTCTGCTCCTTTGTAACTGCTATTGATCACTGCACAGCAAAGCCCGTGTCGTTATGTGACGACAAAAAAATAAAGATGACGATGATGATGAAGCGACGTGGGTAGATAAATAGAACATGTTAGCAGGATTTTCCCTCGTCTGCCACTGCTACTACGACGACTACTACTACTACTTCTGCATTCATGTATTTTTCTCTCTGCAAAAATTTCTTGTAAAAAATCTGCTCTGGTTGTTGTGTGATGTGATGCCGGTTTTCTTATTTTTTTGAAGAACACATTTCATATCCCCAAATCTCAGTCTTTCATCTTGTGGTTGGGGGTATAAAGTGTGTGCGGTTGTTGGTCGCGGGATACCTTATTTCTTCTGTCTTCTTTTCTGCTGGTCGACATTTCAACTTGGAGCTTTAAACTCCAACAGAAACGCTGGATGTACCATTGTGGTAAACTAAAAGACACAACTTTCTGCATGTCATGTTGTGAAATACATGATGATGAGTTATGTTGTACTAAAAGTGGAAGCAAATAACATGCATGACGACTGTAGTATATGAGTACGTGTGTATGTGTGTGTTGCAAAAAATATGTCGGGATATATTTCATTTCCGTATTTTTCTTCTGCTCTCTTTTTCCTCTACTTGTGAGGGATGCAAAAGTTATGCGGGCGGCTGGGTTGTTTTTTGTTTGGCAGCTCGTTGTCGTGTTGTTTGTCTGAAGGTTGAGCACAAAAAATACATGAAAAATAGGGATGCCCATTAAGTAATTTATACAATATTTTTTCATTTCTTCTTTTGGAATGGTTTATATCACAGAACATGTCTCTCAGCTTTCCTTGTCTCTCTCTCGCTATCTTTCTCTTCTCTTTCTCTCTCATACACATGCTTTTACGTCTATTTACCAGTTTAATATTTCAAGCAAGAAACGAAACACTCAACCATTAATATTAAAGCCCTAATCACGAGTCTCCGGTCTCATTTTCATTTCGCAAACAAAACACAGTTTCCTCGAAACACAAAAATAATCAGTTGCCAAAAACGGCTGAAGGTACGCATAATGCGCAGAATTCGTTTGTGGTACCCAGTAGCTCTTCTAGTCTGTGACCACTTTTCAGTTGATGGAGATCTTAACCTAAAAATTTCTGTGACCATCCATCTCTTTGAAATGCTAAATCTCTGACCTTACTTGTTGTTTTATTCATAATACTTCCTTACAAACAGTCTCTACTGCAGGGACATCATTTTTAGGGTAGTATGTATACATAAAATGAACGTAATAGTAGAATGCAAACTCTTTGACATTGTTATTTTGTGGTGGATTTGACTAAAAGACTTTTGCAAGTTCCATTTAACCCAATTTTGCAAGCAATTTTTGGTAGTTGACGTTCTTTAATTTTTTGGACACTGTTTCCTCCTTCGTGTCATTCTTTATTAAGAAATGGCCTTGCTCCGTGATAATTTGATGCTGCGTGAAGATTAGAAAGATATACTCTCGGTTATTTAGTAACATAATCTGTAAGCCAATTTGACAGGGAAGCAATCATATGGAAAGACAAAGAAAATTAAACGAATTTGTTATTTATACAAAGTTTGCACCGTCATTTAGACTGCGCTACGTAGATTCGAGTACATTTATGCATCAATTTGTAGGTTCGTAACACGCGCAACCTGATCTGATTGTAAATATTTGTGCACGGTATCGAGTGTCTCAGTTGAGGCGAAATGACTCACAGTTCAAACAAGGAAAGTAATCCTCTTCGCTGGCGTGTCTCTTTTTGTGTTAAAAGTCAGTTGACAACGTTGTCTCCCTCCCTCTCTTTCTCGTCCTTTAACATTCCTCCCTTTCCCTCTCATTTCCCGAATTAATTCTAACAAATTTGCTTCAACGAAATAGCATATATAGGTACTCTAATTTAGTGTAAGTTGATAAGGCACAAAGGATGGTAAAACTTTTTAAGCGCTTAAAGAGAAAACTAAAAGTAAGTACTCCGTTTTAGGTTTTATTGGAATCAAAGGAAATCAGGCATATGATAAGTGGGCAGATATAAGCTCGAGAAGTATCAGGAGGAGATCCGGAGCGTCGCACTCCCAGTCTCCCTACAACAATAGACTCAGGAACGTCTCCTCATCCTTCTTTCATTATTTTTCGTTTTTTAACCAGTTTCAATGCAAATTCTAGAGGAAACTTGGGATGTGTGAGGGAAGAATGTAAATAACAATGTTTAAACGGAAGGGGAAACCGGCAAGTGAGTATAACTCTATAGTAGTAGGAGCTCCAGAGAAAAAGCGATTATATTTTTCCTTCTGAACTCTGAACAAAGGAATTGTAAAATGTTCAATTCTTTGATTTCTTCCTTTTCCCAGAAAACGTCTGTGCTTGCATACAGATTAAGCAGAAGTGGTTCTCAACTCCTACGAATATTATTGTGTTATTGGGAATGAGTGGAAAAAGATCGGTACAATATATTAGAGAGAATGTAGAAAATTGAAATTCATTCAATTGAATTCAAAGTAGGCAATAGGGAAGGTACAACTGTACGGCAACTGCGAGAGCCGTGCTTTGGGGAGATGTTTTTGAGCAGGAAAGTTTTTGCTGGGTTCCCCCGAATCACCCCAAATTTCATGCAAAGGGTATTTTCTCATTCTTGGTCAAAGAAGTGCCTGCCCCTCCCAACAACTTGTCTTAGTCACCCACACGCATTTTATTCCTAGAGATACATCCATTTAGAGCTGGCATTTGATTTGTCTTCTCTGCGTAGTTTGGTGCTCCCGTGGAAAAGGAGGAAAACGCGAAGAGAAAGGAAATATCCAGTTTAGAGCTCAATACCACTTTTCCTATCTTAATTTCATTTCCTTTTTTACGAAATTTTTGGTATGTTTCGGTCCGGGTGCCCTCATACAATATGTGCTCTCATTTTCTGGCAACATCCTTCTCTCTCTCTCTCTCTCTTTACTCGTTATCCTCCATCAAAATATATGGGCTCAGCTTATTACTTGTATTCTATATTGTGCACTACTCCAGCAAGAAAAACAACTTTGTCGAAGGGATGCGACGGGATGTCATTCCTTGGCAATATGAGTTTTTTCTGTTTGTGGAAGAATTTAACCCTCAAAATCTAGAATCCACTTGAGTTGCTGTCTCTTTCCCGATTCCTCTTTTTGTCGCCATTCCATTCAATCCCCACTCAATTCTGATTTCTATTAATGTACATATTTAGATGTCGTTGGATTCCCATTTCTTTCCCATTCTTCTACTTCTTCAGATGTAATCGGCTTTTGCCTACGTGTTCATATCCATGTACAACGGCGTACACAAATACATATGGCAGCGCTTAGTCCATCTCTTCCCTTTTCTCGTTCCCCTGGACTTCTCCTGCACTCTCTCAAATTTATCATTTCATCCATACAAGTGGTAGGCAACACGACGAGACAACACGAACATGGAATAGAAAATGGGAAAATTATCCGAGAAGTGGGTGAATAATATCAAACGTATAATCAAAACCAGCTTGAATGTCTAGCCTACTCGTATACATCATATGGAATTCCATCAGGATAAAGATAAGCAAAAATCGTGGTACTAGTACGTGTACAAGCTGCTTGCCAACCAGCGGAGTTTGTTTCACCCACGAAAATTGCGCTCCCTGATCTCCCGTAGCGTCTACAATGGGACAAAAAAGATGGGGACCTGTAAAATGAGAGACAGAAGATGAACGCAAAGCAAGTCAAGAGACGGAGAGAGAGAGAGAGAGAGAGAAAGAGCGAGATGGCGATAGGGGGACCCAATTTGTGTTCTCTGATGCTAACCAACGATACAAGTGAATCTGCGTAGCATTACTGTCAACAGAGTAATAGATTTATCTCGCAGTTAGATTTGGCCATGGCTGCAAGTGTAAACCTTTTAACTTCAAATTACTGACTCATTCCCCGAGCAAACAAGCTAACGTGTATGATGAGAAAAAGCAGCAGCGGCAACAGCAATAGTAGCAAAAGAAAACAATGTCACGAAGAGACAAGAGATCATTCCTCCTTCTTCTTGTGCACTGTCACCACCAGCATGACTCGTTATCTTATATACCTTCAGCTCCCTTACAGTCACTACCGAGCTCTAAACAATTTGTATAAAATAATGCCTCGTAGCTGAAATGATTGTCTTCGTTGATGATGCCTACTACTACCACTGCTACTACGATGGCTCAGTAACAAAGCAAAGAGTTCCCAACGCAAACAACGGCAAACTTGCGCTTTCCCTATGTATATCCACTTTCCATTTATTACAAAGGGTATATCAAAAGATTTGGTGAGATGGTGCAGATATTTCCTTGTCATTTCTTCCCATCACACATCACATCCACTACCAGTGAAATGGGGCGAACTCCCTTTTCATTTTCTATCTCTATCGATGAGAGCAAGAAAATGTCGTCATTATAAATACTCATTCCTCTGATTTGTCTTTTCGTTTGCTTTCTACACACACAAAAACACTCAAACATTACCAGAGTTATGAGAGCACGTAAAAACGTTATGTAACGCACACACACATACACATATTCAATCCACGTCTCATTTGTTCTTCAGCTTGCGGCTGATACGAAAAGCGTTTGTTTGCTAACAGATTAATCTCTGCCTATCCAAAGTGAGAAGGGAGCTTTCGTCGCTCTCTCACATCCCACACACACACTGTAGTTTCATCATCAATACTAGGACCACACGTTTTTGAAGATGGAAAATTATTAAAAGAAATCGCATTTTATGAACATATTGAACATGAAGTAATTTTTCATCTTTTTGTCTTGCAACATTTTGCCCGACAGCATTTCTTCTGTTCAAATAATACGGCGAAAAAATTCAGGGAAATTTCAAATGAACGTCAGTATTATTATTTATTTATTTTTGTTGTAGTTTCCGTTAGTTCGTCTGGTTCCATAGGCATGTGTTCGTTTAAATTGGAGTAATAGAAACTATTACAATGCTTGTCGAGATAACAGCCACATTTTTGCCATTTTCTTTCCTTCCTTTCTTTTTCGTTTTCATTTTGTGTGACACGTTGTCGCTCTTCTCGAGAAAAAAAGAAAAAAAAATGGCAAAAAGTG
>JAHZNE010001053.1:0-30092 GCA_027744055.1 Callyntrura sp. NNG-2020 | reverse complement strand
AAAATCGTATAAAAAAATTTCCGCGAATTTTGAAGAGGATAATTATTGATGACGACGATAGGCCTGAAGCCCTCATTATTTCGTGCGCAATAAACATGATTACTTCATTACAATTTATAATTTTAGTAAATGGCCATTGACCACCAATACAAACCCGAGTTTAATTTCTTGCTTGAAATTAGGTACGGTACGAGTCATGTTTTTAAGTGCAAATGTTCTCCCACCAACTTCAGAGTTCAACTCTAGTTCCAAGTATTTTCTTAAAACCGAGTTGCGACTGTAAGATATTTCACATTAGCTATATGTAAATTATCAAATACAAATTATGTTTTTGGGCTGGAATTCAGCGTATTATTAAATAGTTGGGTTCCCATTATATAATATACAATGTTATTTCCCTGGAAGTCAATGACCTGCTCTTTTCTTTTTTCTGATTTTCTTTTTGAACGACAGGTTACAAGTAGTAATTAGTGCTTCTCTATTTAACGGATGGCAGGGTAAGGTCTTCTTTTCCGGGTAGGTTAATACAGCTAATGATGGGATTATATAAATTTCACTTTTCCACATCGCCGTTGAAGCAAATTAAAATGAAAAGTTTGTCCTGTTTAATTTTGGCCAACCTGGAGGGCGCGTTGTGGACAGTAGTTGGCATATACTAATGAGACGCAACAAGGTAATCACGCAGTCTACTCAACTCCGCCAAAACAAGTCAAACATTTTCAAAGAATTTTTGATGAGGTCTTGTTATTATTAACGTGCAAATAGGATTTATTTGGGGAGTAACTTGATAATAAGCTGGTTAAATTAGTACAGGAAAAATTATACAACGACGACGAAACAAGGTCAGAAGATGATTTATAGAAGGTAAATATATATTTGGGTGATGCGAAATTAAAAGTGAGCAATGTAGGTACTTTTTAATGGGGAAAAGAACCCGCTAATATGATTTAGGGAAAAAACCTAAGCTCCAGTGCGACATAGGATTAGGGAAAGATGAAGTATTTTAATGAGTGGTATTCTCCTAGAATACGTAAGAATGTCAACGACCCTTGCTTCCAGAATTTACTTAACAGAAATGTGGGCGTTTTAAAAATTAGACCAGAAGCAAACTTCGTTAGGAGAATGAAGTAATCGAGCCAATATAGGAGTCATAAGATTGTGACATAATAACTCAATAGCTGTGATTATTCATGCAGTATATATGGATGTATAAAAAAATAATTGGACGTTTGCCTAATATTTCTAAGAAAAAAGCTTTGGCATACCTTTAGTAAATACCCGCAATTGCCACGAGCCAATTACCCGTTCCTTTTTTTGTGGAATGTTATGATGTTTTATTTCAGGACACTTTTTGAGTCAACGACTGCAATCTCCCTTTTCCCATGGTTTTTTAAAACAGGGATGAAAAATAGCAACATAGCAAGTGTGCAGCGCTGCATGTAATGAACGTATATTTGAATAACTCGCATTTTGTGTTTACATCATAATTAAATATTCTCACAAAATGATACCTGGTAAATTAGATACTAGGAAGTATGTCACGAGGTAATTAAATTTCAAATAGTTCTCGCATGCCAAAAGGACACCAGGTCACCAGGTATGAGCTTTTCCTTGTTTTCTATACGATTTTAACAGAATGTGTTACTGTACGGATACGGCAATCAATGTACGGATACATAGACACCTGTTACATATGCTAATTAGAAGACGTGTCATAATCTCAATCCCGGCCACTGGCATGTTAATATATTACGCTTACGTTTCAGCGGGTTCGAGTTTTTTAACTTCTTAAACTATTAAAAATACAAGTGTATTTTGAGGGAAAAATTAATTTTACGGGAAGGAATGATAATAGATGTGCCTGTGATATAATAAGCGTTACTGTTATACTGGAACTGGTATAAAATGAGATACCTAACGTTAACAGACAGAGTTTGCATGATGTCATTAAACTTGGTTCCTGGTCTATTGCTGTTCCGCGCCGTGTTCCATAATAGAATTTTTTAGACTTATTTCATCTATTTTTATTTTTGATTTTGACTACTTACTTTGCTGACATTAATCTTGTACCACACCACTACTACTACTATATCACTATATCATTCTCACTGGCAGTAATATCACATCACACGCGTCCTTGCAACTTTCCATCTACTTCCTGTCTCTTTTCCCACTTCATCTTCTACCGCTGGTTTTGAGAAACCCTCATTTTTCATTTTGCACATAGGCAAGAGTACAGCCAACATACGTGCCGTTCACAAATCATTTTAAGCTTCTCACTCACAAGGAAACTGACCCGGGTGGTGTGCCTTAAACTGAGGTCGTAATATAATATATTGAGTACGTAAAAATCCAACTTTTGTTTCGAATCGTTACATACTAGGCGTCCTCTAATGTCAGTTCTCATATGACGCAGCAGGAAGGTACATAGATCTTACAGACTCGTGTTCCCGCTTATGTATTATCATTTTAATAGTTATATTATTCTTTATACTATCATTGCTTTCAAAGCTTGGCTTTGAAGGTGTAAAATAAAAAAAAAAGCAATCGATCGATATCGGTTGATCGATGCTAAAATCGATAATAAAAGTAGCTATACAGTATTCTGTGGCATTTACAATATGAACCATTTCTCGCACCTAAACTGCAATTGCAGTACTGCAGTAGGGTTAAATACTTACTTTTTTTAATCGTCGTGAGTTATCATATCTGTAGCTGCATATTATCATAGAAATTTTAAAATGAAAATGTGCAAAGAAGAACGCAATATTTATTTAAACGACGTGAAATGCATCAATCAACAGTTCTCAGATTCAGATATCCTCAATAAGCTTTTTTTGCAATAAAGATATATGCTTGCTAAAAGAAAGTGTCTTATAGCATTGGTAAACATCTTGTTATGTATAGCGATTTGGAATTATACATACTCCATCTATTACTATGGGACATCTTTCGAAAACTTTTTGAGATGCAACACTCGAGTCACTTACCTCGTCAGCGTAAGGCTGGAGCGAGTATTTGTTTTTATCTTAAAAACCCATACTCTTTACAGTAGTGGAGAAAAGACGAAAAGTAACCAGATTTTAAGACGGTCTGCCTCCTGACTGTAATTTTGATATATGTGAAAGACAAGAAAATCGGAGTGTGGCTGGCTACTTTGAAGCTATCACGCGCTACCTTATGTTGTAAATCGCTTGTGAACACATTAATACGGAACTGTTAGCTCTTCGCAGCTTTTACGCTCGGATAGGGCACTGTGTGGGGCGTACAACTTTCTAAATATGCACAAGGACTTGTTTACATACAGAAAATGTGTGTGTAGCTGTATGTACTATTTTATCAAAGGAACGAAAGGATGGAATCAATAAAAAATTTCGTAAGCAGATTCCATCTCGAAAATGCCACGCTGTGCGGAGAATTTTTCTATCTCTGATCTGAACTTTCAAGGAAGACATAAAATGAAACTGACACTTACACTTATTGTGTTTCTGGACGAAAAGGGAAAATGACAATTTGAAAAATAGAAAGGGACGAGTGAAGAGAAAAACATCCTGTTTTGCCGTTGCTCTGGGTTGGCGAAAAGCAAATACGCCTTCCGTTCCGCTTTCACCATCCCACGAGCAAGGACATTCGGGAGGATGGTAGCAGTTGGGTTTGTAAGGGTGACCGTGAAAGGATTCCTTCTTTGTAAGGAATATGAAGGTTCCTCCTATACTGAGAATGTTATGCTGGCCTAATAAAGGATGTCATACGGAGGAATAACCTTTTTAACGCTAAAATGAAATTTGTTGTTGCTGTTGTTTTGTGCAAAAGAAGGAAGTACTCGAAAGGACCGAGTTCTCTTTCTCTCACAATCTCGAGATTAGTTTCTGCTTTCTACAGTTTATAGTATGGGACGGGCGCGAGAGCCACAATAAATGAGGAGTTTATTCGTGTACTTACAACGATGGAGGAGGTTTCCAATTACTTATTTTGAGTGACATTGGAACGTTAACTTGTTGTTGTTGTTTCAAATGGCTGTTGCTTTTTACGCCCGAAAGTATTCTGTAAAAGTGCACATCTCCCCAGGAAATTTTCGTTCATAGCAGTTGTGGTCTTCAATTCCTTTTAGGAACTCGCCATCGAAATGGTGAACGATGCGATGCACAAAGGGAGAAACTTGCGTGGTCCATTTTTGACAAATTGAAAAGAAAGCAACGTGGTAACGGGATTAGCTGCTGGCTAAATTTTGTTTCAAGCTAGAATAAGCAACAAGCTGTCTGCTACGTTTTGCGTTTCGACCACTTTCTCTGCGCTTTTGTCATAAAAGCAAGTGAACAGCCAGGCATGGCATCGGACCTGCATTCACAATCACTTCAGGGGTCTTGGTGCTCCTCTGTCTTCTTTCTTTCCCTCTTTTTATCTATTTCTCTAATGGCAAATGCGTTTACTGCCATCGCCATCACCACACGCTGCGTCGTACAGTAATATAGCCAGGACGCCCTGCCAAGCACAAGTACTTTTCATTCTACAATTCTATCTGTACCCTTGACCAACAAATTCTCTTTCTTTCTAACAAATCTCTTTCTTCATTCCTCCGTACGGTGGAACATTTGTATCAAGTTACTTCAAATTGATGCAAAAAGCTACTTTTGCAAATTCTCCAGACGTGTGCATTTTGTACTTGACTGTCGCCTCCGAGCATGCTGCTCGGTGTAAAAAAATATGTAGGGCTGATAATAGAACCACTGCAATGACGACAGCTACTAATATTGAATTTGGCATTCAACTTCAGAAAAAAATATAATGCTTTTTCTTGAACCTTTTTGCGAAAAAAAATACTTTCATTCATGTAGCTACTACTTCGTGTGTGTGGTGGCTGTGTGGGTTGAATAAAAGTCACGTTTGTAGAGAAAAGCCACTGATACATGGATGTACCTCTAAGAAAGGTGCAGTGACGCTGGAATAACTCGATGTTAGTTATTAAACAAAGCGACTAATTTAGAATACGAAAGTACGAAATAACATCCTCGTTAACGTTTGAGAAAGAAGGAAAGGAAATACGGAGTTATCCTGGGTTTGTCATTTGACTCACCACGTCAACAGAAAAAGTACCTTCCTCGTCCCCCTGACTATCTTTATCTTCAAAAGAAAAACGAAAACATGTTCTTATCTTAGCTTAGCTAGTCTTGAGTCATTGCTGTGCTAGTTTACGTACCAAAGAAACTTAAAACTATAGCAAACCGGCAATTATATTTAAACTCCTGGGAGCCTGGAAAGTTTTAGTTTCATTTTTGTGAGGTAAATTGTTACAAAAATCGATAAAATCAGATTGGATTCAGCAGGGTCTCTATTATGCACATCCTTTTTAAGACAAATAGAATAGAACATAGAATAGACAAATGGAAGACGTTTCCAGCTCTTGCGCTCCCAACGGTTCAATTAGAGATGTTCGACTGTAACACTGTTGTCGCACAAGGCTGTGTATGATGTCGCCTTGTCACACGCGCACAAACTCACGTTTTCTTAAAACATTTTTTGGATGGTCATCCTATGCGTGCCAGGGATTTTTAGCATTCTAGAAGCAATTTCTCTTTTTTGTTAAAAAAAATGACAGTGTTGAATGTTGACATTACCGTTGTGGTGGTACATAATAAATCTGTCGACAAAAGAAAAACGCCACTACAAGTTTTTACTTGGTTGTGGTCAACTAACTACGTGCAATTATTATTACTACATGGGGATGGGATTACATCAGCATTACGAATATTTTACCGCTAGCAACAATGCATACAATTTTTTTCTCTTTGTGGACAAGAGACATGCAAACTGGTAATTACTTTTTGTTCGCGCATGAAAAAACAAATTACATACGGTACTATGTCCTGAGCGAGAAAATTTCAAACGGAGGTTTTTTCTACCTCTTTTTAATTTTGTATGTGCAGGCGTCATTTTGTGGAAAATGATATTATGATGTGATGATAAATGTCAAAAATGGCGGTAGTGATTGGTAAACTAAGTACATGATGGTCACTAAATAGTTACCATTTTTAAAGTAATCAAAGGATGACAATTGACAAACGAGTAAATTAAGACCGAGAGAGAGAGAGGGAGAGAGAGTTTGTTGTAGCCGTGGTTACATTCTACGATGATGACGGCAACCAAAACAAAATGAGAATTGCACCTGTTAAGGTTTACCATCGTCTTGCTAAACTAGTCTACGCCGACCGACCGATACCAATGAACTATACCAAGAATTTTAAGCAGCTCACTTTACCAATTTTAAAATGTTGAATTTCACAGTGCCGACTTAATAAATAGGTAATCAAAATTAAGTATTGCAATTTGCAATTTTATTAATGGAGTCGTCTTTACGTTTTAATAACTTTGGTAGGATTTTCGGTATTGCCCCCTATAACTAGAAAACATTATTCCGACTTCGATGTACCAACGTAATCGACGGGCGTATATAATTGTCGGAATTTTGAAACGTCGGTAATGTAAGCCGAATTGCGTCTTTTTCGGCATTGTAGCCATGAACCTTTCATGCACTCACTTTTTATTTTTCAAAAATATCTGCATGTTTATTAACGACCTCGTTTTTGAATTTTGCGAAGGTTTGTCTGATGCTGATTATGACGATGACTGACCGCATTGATCAATGTTAACTTGGTGTGTGTGGTAGAAGCGTTAGTCAATAGTGACGGCTGTTTCACACCTCTTGGTATACCACATTGGATTTCAAATATAAACACCTTTTATGATAGTGCCTTTGGTTTGATAATCCTGCCTCTACATGCAGTAAAAGCTTGATTTTGATACTCGTTTATCATTCAGTCTGCGACAGTAACACAGTAACAGTTTTATAATATTAACCGACACTTCACATATACCAAGTAGAGGGAGTGTTGCTTAAGCGAAAAGAGAAACGCAAATACTTTTTTTCTTCGAAAGATCAAATACCAGATTTAATCCTTTCACTTACGTTAGCCCAGCTGTCGGTTTCCCTCGTATGACAATTTTGCGATATAGGCCTATATTTACACAAGGCATGTAAAAGCTACTGAGAAAGGATGTCGTTTAATAAACCATTTTGGAATCAACCGCATGAAGTAAAATAAAACAATGTGTGCGAAATGTGCTGTGAACTGCTTTACAAAGCTTAATGTTGGATTAAACCAATTTGGATGAGCATTAATAGGGACCATTTAATTATTTATGAGAACACCGTTACATAAAGTCTAACATAAATTGCCTTGTGAATATTAGCGTTATGAGAGCTCAACAAATACCAAATTGAGCATACGTAATTGCTTATTTGGAAATGTAATTAGCAAGGTACATCAATGTAATGTAATAGCCGGTATTTTTAATTAAAGCAGGATTAAATTTCTGAAACCCAACCCGTCTTTGTAGATACGTGTGTTCGTCGTGTCCTTGAGCGTGCCTTGAATTAATTTAATTTCAATTCTCGCACACGTACGAGTACATACCGTCATGTATCTAAAATAATTACTCTGGAGCACTCGAGGCGTAAAGAATGAATTTGAAGTGAGCCGCTACTGTATTAATTTTGTCGTTTGAACTGGGATATTATTTTTCATCTTGTGTTATTTTTTGTTCTTCCAGAAAACATTTATTCAGGAGAGCCAGACTCTTTGGATGGGACGAGCAGTGAGATTATGCCGCATGATGATAACGATGATGACGAGGACGACGTTGATCTTGGTAGCAGACGACATTTAAGTGATGGCAGTACTGGCAACGGAGGCAGTGGTGGCATTCACTCCCATAATAACCATAGCAGCAGTAACAATCACCACATGAGTTCCTCCAATCATCATCGAACCAGTGGTTTTGGGGGCAGCGGTGGCGGGTTTCAACTTCAAATCAATGGCCGCAGTCCGCTCGACGCGCTGGCCATGCTGCATTTGGAAAGATGTGCTCACCGCGAGACACGAAAGGAGTTGAGTCAACTTCGGAAAAAGTATGAGCTTCTCCGCGACGAGTTCGACTCCGGCGAAGGTCTCAGCCAGAGCACAAGCCTGCTCTTTTCTCGGCTTAACGGAGATGTAAGTTGACAAATCCGTTACAATGTTACTTGTAGCATATCCACCCGATTGGTGTTATGTTCGCGGGATCATTATTAACGCAATCTGCACCAAATTAGGCCCATTCATGTCAGAAGCGCTGGTAGGGGTAAAATTAGTCCGAATGTTGTGAATACATGTACGAAAAATTACAATAACAAAATGGGCTAATAATCCCTCATTAACTGTGTAAAAGCAGAACGGAAGTCACATTTCCGGTGAAAAAAAACACGCAACGCTTCTTGCTTGATAGCCTTTATATGTATTCTAAACGAATTGTGAGGCACTTGAAATGGCCAATTACGGATTACGGATCAAGGAGAGAAGCAGAGAAAGGAAAAGGGAGAGAGAGAGAAAGAGAAAAGGAGGTAAACAAGATGTTTTTATGGGGGATAATGAAAAGTTTTTGCTTTGTTAGTTCCCTTTACAATCTAACAACAAAAGGAAAGGAAAGACTACTACAGGAAGCTAAGGCGTTTTCCTGGAAGTTAACAAAGAAGCCACTTCACGCGGAGGCACACGTGTGTATGCCTACTCGAAAACAAAACCTTGGCAACAGCAAAGCTCGATGATGGTGGTGGTGGTGATGATGATGATGGTGATGGGTATTCCCTTAAAATTGATACGCTTCGCTTAAATAGACCGAAACTTTATCCGAAGCAACAGGAGATCCCACAGTTCTGTCTGTGTGTAGTGGTGACTTGTTTCTTTCGTTGTAGAGAGGTTTAATGGGAAATTCGTGTTTTCTACTGACTACTCATACATATATCAATATCACTCTGTTCTATAGATCTTGCTTAAACACTGTTTAATAAACAGTGTACAGTACAGCGTACGTACGTCAGAGACCTTGTGTAATATTTTAGAGGCTTATTATTGTTTACTTTATTTAAAGAGCAAATACTTTTTTTTATTGTAGGTAATGAAAACGTGAATGTTGGTTCTCGCATTTTTATAAAAAGCATGATGGGTTAAGTTGTTAGCAGAGCAGAGTTGAGAGAACTTGGGCAGCTTTCGTCAACATTGATGCGGGCTGATGAAATAGGGAGGGAGTAGAGATACAAGGACGGAAATAATTGTTTGGCAGAGAAAACATACATTCAACATTGATATGGAAGCGATATGTATTTTGTTGAAAGAACTCACATTTATAATAGCTGTCAAAAGATCTACATTATACAGAATAATATTTTCCATTTCTTTCATCAGTGACAAAAGAAAATGGCTTTGAAGTAAAAAAAAACGAGTGGTAAATTATTAAGATAGTATCGTGCAACTTCAAAAAGCGTTGATTTGATCGTATTATATTGTGTGGAAAGGGCCAATTGTATAGTTTCGATTTCAAAGATAGGCCAAGGAAAAATATTTGATATTTTCTTTTCAATCTTTACGAGAAAACTTAGGTACAGCAAAAAGCCTCCCAAATTAATGTAGGTATACAATAAACGGTTAAAAATAGAAAAATTCTCTAAACTCTCAATTCTACTTTTTATTCAACAAAATTATGAGCAACTCAGTTTGCAGTGACGAAGCGCATTTGTTACAACAAATCTCGAGAACCTTTTCACTGTGAATT
The DNA here is from genome assembly GCA_027744055.1 of Callyntrura sp. NNG-2020. Classification (NCBI taxonomy): domain Eukaryota; kingdom Metazoa; phylum Arthropoda; class Collembola; order Entomobryomorpha; family Paronellidae; genus Callyntrura; species Callyntrura sp. NNG-2020. Next base: position 20,447 of record JAHZNE010001053.1, on the reverse strand, counting down.
CGTGTTCAATTCGTGTAATTGTTCAAGGGCAGTGGTCCGCCACCGCAACAATATTAATATTATTTGGACCTCCCCGGGTCTGCCATTTTTGTAACATTCACTGGAATTTTTCTGCGTCGGAATCGAGATTCCCTTGCATTTTCCCGTCAGTTCTTGACTTTTCGAGGTCACATCAAAAAACCCAGTTTTACAGCAGTTTTGGATCAGCATTGCACAAGGCTTCGGATCATGTCACAACCAAGTGTTTCTCGTCAGTTCTTGACTTTTCGAGGTCACATCAAAAAACCCAGTTTTACAGCAGTTTTGGATCAGCATTGCACAAGGCTTCGGATCATGTCACAACCAAGTGTTTCCTTTCAAAGTCATGTGAACTACTGCCTCTTGTAATTGAAACCAATACAAACAATAGGACGTTCCAGTTTCCAGTATACCGATCCTTCTAAAACGATCCCAGATATACCCCATGACATCCTATCCTTTCTGGAGCTTGTGCCCTCCTTATTCTCTTTGACTGTCAACACTACCCGTCTTTAATAGGGCATTCAAAAATCCCTTATCGATATTTCCGCACAACTCCTGTTGTCGCACCTGTTTGTACATACCTCTTCCTTATCTTGAGTTTCACACAAGGAGAACAATAAAATTATAACGCTTCACCCCACCCCCTATAACATACATAGCATATTTCGTTGTATAGGAACATAAAGCTTTCTCATTTCCTCGTTTTTCTGCTCATTCTACCCCATCCTATTCTCCCTTACCAACATTACAACAGCAACCTGCTGGGCTGCGGAGCATTTTGTTGATAGAAAATAATACTGACGACGATGCGATGATAATGATGAAGATGATAACGTTGCAGATAAACAACAAAGGCAGAAAACAACGTTGTACATTCAAGCGTGACACGCTAATCAATGATGATTATGATTCAGTTAGGTATATCGTCATATACGAACTACTGCTGCTGTACCGACGACAACAGCTGAAGTGCGGAGACAACCAAGAAAGAAAAACAGTAGCGTGATGATGGCAACGGTAATGATGATGATGGCAATGAGCACTTAATTTAAATCCTTCCACAACAAAAACCCCCAAGAAACTTTTCCTTTTTTCCTACCCATTCATCATGAATCCCATTCTGGCGTGTAATCTTGGGCATTATCATACATAATAGTGGTAGTCAGTCATCAGCGTCATTCTTCTCCTCCACAACACTACACACTGATTGTACACAGAAATTCACTTTACGAAAATTGAGAGATGCATACCACCAGTATGCAAAACCTAAAAAGACTCTCGGTGAACAGATAGTGAGTGGATATGTATCGTATATAGTACAGTGAAACATCACCAGAACAGAACATCATCCTCGTGCTGGCTGATTGATTGCTGCTGAAGAGGCAAAAGTTAAAGAAGTGAAACACGGTTTTTTCGTAAATTACTTCTTGTTGTCTTGCTCTTATTCTCAAAAAGGAATAGCGAGAGTGAATCATGACAATTATTATTATTATTATTATTATATGGTGATGACGATGATGACGATAATGAATTGAATCCACTTACCGATTTTTTCCACATGACTTACCAAACAGACGACAAGAGCAAAATAGTGTGCATTTGTGAATGCAAATTTGCAATCATGACGTTCCTAACCAAGCGAGCAGCTGCATTTTAGTTGAAAATAAACTGTCTTTCCTCTTGTCATCGTCAAAATTTTCCGACATCATCCATGCGTACGCTCACGCTGTGCTGGGCTTGTGAAAAATGCGATGTAATAGGGGGCTTGACAACTGACAAAGAATGAACACATTGATATTTAGTTAATGGTGGACAAGTTATAAGGTGTCTGCTGCTGTATAGCATGTATATCAAGGTAATTACATGCTGCTAGAAAATTTGCATTGTGTAAATTATGATTGCAATTAAATTAACGAAATATGAAGAATACGATATAATGACATAGTTTCGAGGAAATGATAGAGCAAACGAATCAGAATCGTATAATTGGGGTAAGCGGTAGTAGTTACTGATGCTACCGCTGTCATGTGTAAAAATTAGCGCTTTTCGGGTTTCCCAGTTAAAAGGAATTGGAATGACGATTTGGGGAGGAGAGGAGCGGTATGACACAAATGCGTAGAGCCGATTCTTATACCAGCTAATGAGCAAGCTAATTTGTTCGTTGGGTGAAGGCGTCATCATCGTCACTGCTTTTTTATTTCGATTTATTATTTTTCCGGTTGAAAACGACCTTGATATCGAAAAGTGGTGACAACTGGTTCCTAGAACTTGACTAGAATCAGTAATGTTTAACATCCCCTCGTTTTTTCTCTCTGTTTCTTGTCATTTCCGTTGTCCTTGAAGTTGGAGGAGGATGAAATGTTCAGTAACGACCTGAATGGCGGCGATCATGATCCTGGTGCTGGGGAAATGTCTATAGGCACAGATGAAAGTAACTATCGTTTAGTGGAAGAAGTCAGGATGAAGGATGTCACCATCAGTCAACTACGTAATAGACTGGTGCACCTGGAGAAAGCTAGGATGGACAAGATTCCGGTAGATACAGCTCGGGAAATTGCACGGCTTCATGCGGCTCTTGTGAGTAAAACTACTTTGTTAAACTGTGAATCCAAAACACAAACATAAAAACTCATTTCCTCTCTCTCCCTCTCTCTCTCTCTTCTCTACAACTTCACCTTCGACCTTTGACTGTCGTCATTGCTATGCAACTTCTGTTCTTTCCAATGTTACATCAACTCTGTTTCTATGGCAGAGAAGTACGCTTTCAACTTTACAAAAGTTGTTAACACGATGTGTGTAATCATTACTGAAATCTTCAACAAGTGTAACAATGCTACAGTATTCAACAACAATAATAATAACAGAGGTCTAACACCAACAAGACACATTTTAATTTTTTTTACTTGTTGATCTTGTCTTAATTATTCGCATTTTTGGAGAGTTTGTACATTGTTGTCTGTTTCAATTAGGCACACTTTATAGATAAAAGGAGTTAAAAAATTATAGAGTCGTAAAAACACAGCATCCATTTTAAACATGGCATAAAGAGCGCATTCTGATACTATTTTTATGTGTGTATTACCTGCAAAGATATGATACTGACGCGTGTATAGATAAATGTTATTTTCGAACATTGATGGATTAGTTGAAAATGTGCATTTTGAATGGTTTTATCTTAATGTGTTGCTACAATGTAATATGGAGATTACGAAACTGCAAAATTAATATGTAGGATGATATAACTTGTGCACGACGGCGAGATACTAAAAAAAGAGAGCTTGTTGTACGTATTAATATTTTTATTATCAATAACAAATGAACCAAATAAAGTGTTGTTCAAACGAAAAACGAAACTTTTACAGTAATACGTTACAGCGTAAGTCATCAGTAAAACCGTGTCTGTTCTGAGAGCTCTCGTGTAATTACTGGTGTTCGGACATTACTGCTGGCTGCTATTATTATTACTACTACTACTACTACTACTACTACTATAAATTCAGCAACGCAGCACAGCAATGTTTATCAGCGTTGATAATTACTAATTACAAGGGTTGTACTGGTCAATCTGGGCGATTGGCGTAAAGGAGAGAATACTTTTTTTTATTTGCGTACAGATACGACCTGTAATTAAATTTTATTTACAAAAACATTTAGACAAAAGGTCAGAAAAAAATTTGTGGTTGGATAAAATAAATAATAATAGATGTGTGTGCATTTTATATTAATACATACCGCAGGATTTTTATTAGTCGTCATCTTCTCTCCACCTACCCACCTAGCAGCACATATGCAATTATGTATATGTGCGTAGAACTGCATTGCATAAATAAATTTCATTCTTTGATTGATTACATCAGGCAATCAAGATATGCACGCATACACAGGATATACCTACTTACACAGATTCTCATTTTCTAAGAAAGTTATTTCGCCAAAGAATTCAAATTATATGCATCATGGCTATGGTAGGTTAAGTGAGGTAGCCTAACTTGATATTTTTAATTCGTTTTGGTGCACTGGTTGTTGGCTTTAGTTTCAGGTTAAACCGTTTGGTTATGATTGTTAATTAAGAGGAATGCAAAAAGTGTTTTGTAACGGTATTTCTGTTATAATTATTTATTATTATGCAAGTGTTAAATGTTTGCGGGTTGTTGTGCAGGCAGGGTTCATTTTGAAGGTTGAAAGTAGGTTTGGTAGTTTTGAATGTGTACCTCGCAATACGAGGCATCAAACTATTCAGAAAACGTTATGGGATAAATATACGCCACCGTTAAACATTGAAAATATGTGCTGCTTTAGAGGTGGTTGGTGGGTACATTAAAATGGTTATTTTACCAATTGTACCAATGTCACCGTGGTTTATCCCACCCCGTGGAACTAATGGACAGCATTCAACCACGGAGTTAATAGCGTTGATAGCCTCTCTTTCGCCATCAAAATTCAAAGTCAATCATTCACTAGGCATCCTAGCCCTGTTCTTGTTTACCAGAACATCTTACATTATTAGCGCACCGCCACCACCGTACAGCTGGCTGTGACCAAACAAAGCCCGCGGTAACGTCGTTATATACCTACAAACACGGCGGTTTTACTTGATTCCTGGGTTTTGTGTTGGTGACCACCAATTTGTTTCCTTGGGTGTTGGGGATAACAAATACAACATGTTATAATAAATAGCTATTAACTATAATTTCACTGCTATTTTGTGCATTAAATCTGCACCTTTTGGAAGATCTCAAATATTGTTGCCAGCTGCATTCCCTGCTGTGTGTGCTGTGGGAGTGGGACTGCCGTACAGTGTATTTCCCTTTTCCAACTGACAAGAACTAAAATACGCTTTTATGCTTAACAATGTTTTTGTTGAACGCCTTATTTTGTTTGCGGTTGGGTTGCGTGAGGGGAGTAATGCTTAAAAGAGATATTGAGAGTGTCTATTAAAATTGAGACTGGTTTTCACTGCCTAGCTAAAAACAATGATTAATTTTTAATATACATAAAATTAATAGGATGGGCAAATAAATGATTGATTTTACTATGCGCTAGACCATTTATAATGCAACTAGGTATTATTAATTTTGAACAGTAACAAGACTTTTTGTTAGCACTAATTATGAGCATGGGGTGAAACATGTTATTATGAGTACGTTTTCCTGATTTTATCTCCCAAATGCTTATTTCTGTGGAAAAGTAGAAATACCACAAAATCGATAAACCGATTAATGGTTCACTGAAAGGATCTGTAATTTTCAGAGGGTTTCAATTATCAATTATTTCACACGGCAGTAGTGGCAGCATGAATTGGTATAGAAAGCAGAAACAAAAAAACCAAAAGTAGCACGCAGTAATGACAAGGTAGTGGTGGTAATGGTAGGCATTAATAATAGTACTTTTCAAAGGGATGTTGGATGAATAACAGCATTCAACTTGTTTTGATTAGTTTGTGGATGAGAATGCTTGGAAAAATAGTAAGTATACCTTCAATCGTTTTATGTAACTTTAATTGGCACTAACAAGTAATGTGAACCTTTGTATCAATAGCTCCATGTATTCTAATGCTACTACGAGTTAGTTCCGTCTAATTTCCGAGTTCTTCCAACGTTATATAAAGGAATAAGCTTCTAACAATGTTTTGTAATTGGAGTGCTACTTCTTGTTACTTTGTGCACAGATTTATTGACTCGACTTCGACTTCAAGGCTTAACGACTTGTTAGTGGTGACCGAGGAAAATTGACAAGTAAACATGCGAACATGTTCTATCAATTGCAGTTAATGCTACACAAGCGCATTCGAAAAAGTCGTGTTGTTAGTCCAAGCTGTAGGTAACCCACGGAACAGTGGGACGCAGAAAGCAGCATTGAAGCACATGTCCAGTTAACACCTGCCAGCAATTTAGAAGCGACTAAATAATCAAGGTCGTGAAATCGCGGATGTATGATTACGAAAATTATTCATCATTAGTCATGGAGTTAAGATTGACTCTAGAAACACGTCATGCTTTATCACCATAAGGTTGTTTTACCACTGTCCCTCCAATAACGATAATAATATATTTCAACTTAAATTATCGCCCCGTGGGTTGTACCATGAGTAATTTAAGGTAGTACTTCGTCATTTCTAAAGTGGCACTCTTTACACACAGACGAGGCAGCACAACGGCAAAACTGTGATACAAAAACAGTATATACGGTAACTCACTCGTTCGACGTTTTATTTTTTAATTAGGCACGTGTTCCATTACATAAGTGGAAGTTAGTAAGGTTATGTCATCCGGTTGTGAACTCCATCTACAAGTACAGGTATAATTCCTTAGGAATCGACGGCCAGATTATGTTATCAAATACTTTACTGGAGCTAAGATGATTAATATAGATTTAAAACGTTGAGCACATTATGAAACCAAATTTCGAGACTGGCGGCTCGATGACGCACGTGACATAATGACAATCATCGCGACTCACTAACGACGTTTAGACACCACCGTAGGTCTTTACTAAAACGTCAACATCATTTGAAGTATGCTTGAATGGATTGGAAGTGACTGCTGCCAGTTTGTTGCGCTGTTGTTATTTGTCGTCTGTTTATAGATAAAAATCCTTAGGAATGGCAATTGATACTAATTGAATTACTTTAATGGTTATGCCGAAAAATGTTATAAAAGTACCTACATAATCCAACAATAATGTTGAAGGACAGACAGACGTCAAGGATTCAAGCACGAGCAACTTTTCAGACAGCCAGCGGACTGCGTCATTTTTTCTGTAATTTTGTACAATATATAATACAAGTGGGCAATTGGGACGTTCAGGTCGGGTAAATTTAACTTTTAGTATGCCCTGACAAAGCAAGATACACATTTAATGATCTGCCAAACTGCTTTGTCGACTATTGTCAGGTTCTTTGAAAGTTCTTTGTCCTCCACTTGCTCCAAGAATGGAATGGAATATTAAAATTTAATTGATGAACATGTGCTAGTTTAGTTTGAATCCAAGACACATGACACATGTCGACAATTCAAACTTCCTCTTTAGAATTGAATTTATATTATGAGTACCTATGCAGAGCCATAGTCTCCATATAACACGTAATCAGTTTTAATGATCGGGATTTTGGAAATGACTGTGAAATACAATCTGGGAAATGAATGCTGGATTTTCATAATGACAAAGTAAAATCCCCCAAATATATTTTGCAACAATGTGAGTAAATAGATACACAACAGATTATTAATAAAGGTGGTTGTTGACATGCCATTCAGTAGAACGTAATACTGTCTGTGAACTGAACGCCACTTTAAACTAAATGATTTCCCCTTCAGGAGTATTAGATTACAATTATGTATTATATATTCTTGAAATGAAATGTGGCCGACATGTGACTGTTCGTTGGTTTTTTGGTAATTCATTTGGTTAAGCACCTCCATCTCTACATTATGCGGGAAAGCAAATTCCAGTGCACGTTTTAAGCCGCTGTAATAATTTCTCACAGAAATCAGCCATTTATTAACTGTGATAACTATTAGAACAATCTACAGTTACCTAAATATTTACACTACTTAATCCTCTTCTTTTTTCGTCAAGGTCACCTACGTCCCTTCAAATGGCAGATTAAATAATGGGTCAGTATTTACACCGGTTGAGCCACACATTCCAACCGAAGGGGGCCGCTCGAAGTTGCAACGAGTTTCAAACGTGCATTGTAATTTTCTTTTTGCCACTGAAGCGGAAATAATGCTGATGAGCGTATAATGAGTCAATTCGCCCTAGCGCAACACACTGGCTTGGAATAACAATAAACAACTTCAATACCTCTAATAATTTAAAATAGAATACACAAGAAGCCCCTTTTCTCAACAAGTCTCTACTTTTTTAATAAAAGAGGCGAGCCTTATACGTGCTGTCTTAATTAAAACAACACAAGCGGAAACTGTAGACTTCAGGGAAACAGAAAACATTAAAGCGAAGAGAAAGATTTAAAAATCATACTGCGCTGCGCTGCCAGCATGAATGCCTTATTTCCTAACTTTGCTTTTATCTTTCCTTTGGTATTTTTAATATGTAGAGTGTTGAATGTTACATGGAGCCAACAAATATTAGACGTAGCTGCAATTGCTGCAATGAAAGAGAAAAGAAAAACGTGACTGGAATTACCAAGCTACAAATACTTTGTTGCTGGTTTCGAATATGAAGGCAAACTTCAGGTACATCGAGATGATATCGATACGTCTCTAAGTAGTTACCCTTACCTCCATCTCAGGGTCACGATATTCAAATAATGGAATGTCAAATTTCACAATAAAGCAAAAACAATGAACTTCAATTTTGTTCCAATATATTATTTAAAATTTATAAATGTAGGAATTTTTCTAAATATATATTGAATATTTATATATTTATTCAGTCAGGTTGGGCACGTTTGATTGACGACATCTGCTTGTTGTTGTCACTGCTGCTTGTCTGTCTTTTAGTCTTGTTTATATTGTCTGGGAACGAATTTTGTCGAGGTACATACATATTCCATTTGTAGCTATAAAATTGACTTGGAGCCCCCCATCTTATGTTTCATGAGAGGGAGATTTTAGCAAGTATGATTAGTGACAACAAATTCTGTTTACAAACATCAAACTTAAAAATCCCGAAACGCAATATTGAATATTGTAATATTGCCATTTTGAAATATTGACTTTCCCGATATTTACTTTGTTTTTGTCTATGCTATTCTGTATACTGCCAGGATCTTTGCGATGTGCTCAGTTTACCCAAATGTATTGTATTTTACATATCATTATGAAAAAACAAGTATATTTAAGCATATATTAGGTACGTTCTATATAGTTGATAGTATTATTTTCACATTATTATTTCGGCGAAAAGCGGCTCTGTTTTTGTACTTAAAACGTAAAGCTTGTAATTCGATAGTGTATGCGAAAAGAGAACAGAAAAATGATCTAGGGTCTCGGTTGTTTGATCTCACCAACTACGTTTTATTCGAGTTGAGTGTGATGTGTTGTCTTGTATACCAACCACTTCTGTGACACGTGGGAAGATTAACTCACGTACGACATTGTAGGCTTCCCTTGTCTACTAAATTGTTAATGTCTTGTACTGTAACCACCATTGGAATCTAAATGGAAGTGACCTCTCCTGTCTAGATGGCATAACATATCTCGCCACACATTATGTTTGTGGGAGCGATTTAAGGGAAGTCATGTCAGTTTAAAAGAGACAAAAGGCGACCGTTTCTGTCCAATTTTTTAAAAAGAATCATTTTTCAGCTGTCTTTTGAAGTATCCTTTTGATTTGAGTACCTGATAAAAACGACCGTCGTATAGAATCTCCCTAATATACCCGCGATCGCGATTTAAGAGGTTTTCGGTGTTGTCGGAAGACAAGTGTGTATTGATTCTCAACTTAATGTCGGAGCTAACTCACATGAACTTTAAAATATGGGGATGTGATGATGTGGTAGTAAAAACCGGACTTAAAACTCGCTTTTTCGTTCAGAGACGATAATAAAATGCAAGTAAAGATGCCACATTAAATGTCATCATTTATAATAATAATAATAATAATAATAATATGTCCATGGATATAGGATCAAAATCGATGTATTAGGGTCGCAACGCAACTTTTATTTTATAAATTTATTATCTATGATTCTGCTGCGGTCATACTTTGAAGAAATGGCCGTCTAGTTACTACTACAAATAACCTATTTATGGTTGTTGGTGTCACTAATGGAAGTAAGTTGCACTAAAAATCATTATTGTGACGTCTGTGACGACCATAAATGATAAAATATGCATACCCAGTTTCATTTTCCAATTTCCTTTTTATTTTCTTTCTCACTCTCAAGAAATCAAACAGCTCCAATAAAAACATTCTGTCTGCCGTGGCCCGTGGCAATAATTTTTCTACTTAATCTTCTCAAACAAACTGCCCTGAGCCCAGTAGATAGCATCCGGCATCCACAAAGAGCAAATATGCTCTGAGCAAAAGTTCCAACTAAAACCGACTTGACGTGTGCCGTTGCGTTGGTAGTTGGTGTTGGTACTAGACGTACATAACACACCTACTTTAACTATCCATGAACATAAATCCGCCGTATAAATATACATTTATACTTATAATTCTTGCCGTGTTATGTATGTATATTATGAAAATGTGAGAGAAAATGCTGTTTTTAAAAAAAGAATTTTTGCTGGTGTCATTGGAGGAACATGAAACATGTCAAGGTGAAAAGAATAATGGACTGATATTTACAGCCATACCTCAAAAGACACAAATAACACTGTTATATAATTTTTAAGTACCTTTTGTTCGTATTGCATAATAGCACGTGTTGTAGGTGGGGAGCGAAGCCGTAGTTGGTCTTTTGTGCTTACCTCAAAGTCAAAAATTGTGTGGGTTTGAAGGCTATTCTTTGAGAAATACGGGGAAATGAGAGAGAAATAAGTGTTTCCCTGTGAAGTAAAGGAACAATGACAGTTAACGACATAACTTTGACTTTGTAACGACTTCTTTGTAAGATTACATAAAATCGCTGTTGGTAGATTTTTTTGAATGTGGCCATTTTGTCGCAGTGATTTACCGCAGTACCGCTGGAGGATTATATATGGTTTTACTCAGTTTGGTGTCTGATTTGTTCTAGGTACAGTTGGAGAGGGTTCGGGATGAACTAACATTACAAAATTTCACCCTCAAGAGCAAACTAGCAGAGTTGTCCGCACGGATTTCAGACAGTGCCACGTACCGACTGGAAAAGCCACTTAGTAATAATAACAATAATAATAATAACATCAGCAACAACAAGCCTAAATTCCCTCCCGCCACAGGCAACCCCAATGGAGCAGCTGTTCTACCGGGAACGGGATTAAAATCAGCGGCTACCAATAATCTTCCTCTTGATAGTGCTAACAACATTAACAAAGTTGCTCCACCAAATGCCGCCGTCATCAAATCCAACGGTCTCCCCCCACCACCCTCCCCTTCGCCCACTTCTCAGCATTCAGTCCAATTTCATTCTGATGAAGGCATGGGTACCTCCAATTCTACCACTGGACCAGCAACTACCACCGTCAGTGAGGATCTGCTGCGTCTCCGTCGCAAGTCCACCTACAAGATTAGTCACAACGTGGAAACAAACGGGGAAATCAAGCAGCTTCGGTCGCTCATTAATGACTTGCATTCCAAGGAGGTGGAGTATCAGCGGAAACTCTCTGCACTAGAGACAGAGTTGAGAAATCTGAAGAATCAGTATGCCGACGAGTGTGCTTCTCGGCAAGAGAGTGACAGGATAATCAGACAATTGGAGGAACAGTTGGAGATCACTCACAGAAAACTTGAAGAGACTGAACGCACCTTCCTCACAAAGGAGGAGGAGTGCTCGGCCATCAAACTGGACGTTGACACTCTCAACGAGGAAAATAGGCGTTTAAAAGATGACCTAAATATGCTTCACTTGAAGGTAAGCTAACTGGAAAACAACTTAAATACAACAATTCGTAAAATCTACCATCATTTTTGCAACCTTTTTAATGGCATTATTATAACCACCGTTATCTTTCCTTATCATCCTTGTTCCCGCATGCTTTTACTTTCTTCCTTGTTCCCCATAGAAAAAAATGCCATACACTTCCTAAGAATAAGGACACAAAATTTTATCCCCGACAACTCGAACGATGCTTAAAAGTATTTCTTCTAGTAGTATTGTCACGAGATATTTCTTCTTTCAACCCCAACTCTACTCCGGGCTTCTCCGATCCTCTCCCCCTCACTCTCACTCTCTCTCTCTCTCTCTTTCTCTCTGTTACGTATGCATTCTCTCTCACAGTCAGTCAACGAGAGTTGGTTTATAATAGGCTTCATAATGACAGCAAGTGAAACGAGAACCATGATGAAGATGATGGTCCTTGAAAACTTTTCTCGTTGTCCGCTCTCTCCTACTTTCCCCCTCCTATCCTCTCTTTCCCTGCTTTCTCTGTCTTCCCTTTTCTTTTCATATCAATCACGAGTTATAAGCATCTTCTGAAAAATGTGTATGAAAGGCAAGCCGAATAGGAATTAGAGATTTTGTAAAGTCATCATTAAGTTATTTGCTTCCTAGTTTTCTGAGCACGTCTATACCAAACGTACGAATCTCGGCTTATTGTACCTACATACGTTGTAAGACGGTTAATATTTTCCGTCATGTCGGTTTCCCATTAAAGTTTTGTGTAGGCTTAAAAGTTTTTAAAACTATTTCTTCCGACTGTACCCATTAGCAAAATTCCTTCGACATTAGGATCACAGCCCTACATCGAATATGTGTCTGATTTTCCATTTCAGTTAAATTACTTTGCTCTAAGAAAACACTGGTTGGTACAGGAAATAATAAAACACAACCAGCTCTGGTGAAAATGTAGACATTTTCCTAATTCCCTTTCAAAGTTACCCTCATATTCTAATTGTGAGACAAAGAGAGCGAAGGGGAACGGGAGCGTTCCGGTACTCCATTGAATCTCGTCCAGATGGAAGATGAAAGAAAGCCTGATAATAAAATATTATGAAAATGAAAAACTTAAAACATTTCCTCTTTTTCATGTTAATTCATGTTTATTTATGACGATTTAAAAGTGCTCTGCCCTACCTGCTTGATTTGATTGCCGCGTTTGTAGTTTTACTATTGCACACGTAAATTGCTACCAATTTCAGGACACTTTCCTTTCCTTCCCATTAAGACTTCTGTGTATCTTGAAAGAGCCCAGCTCTAAATGTGTTCTCTCCCGAAATTTACGTAGGTGGAAAAGGAGCAATCAAGATCGATTGAAAAGCTGTCCAAATTTGAAAAGGAGCTGGGCTGTATTCTTGAAGTGAATCGATCACTGCAAGAAGACTGTCACAGGGAGCGGCTGCTCCGCAAAAAGTATCACAACTTGGTGGAAGAGCTGAAGGGGAAAATACGGGTATTTTGTCGGATTCGACCACCCTCAAAAAATGAAAAGTTGGCTAATGAAATTGTCGCAAAATGCTCGGATCCTTACACCATCACGCTGGATACACCAAAGGGACACAGAGAGTACCAATTTGACAGAGTATTTACTCCGGAAGATGACCAAGAGGAAATATTTGCTGACACACAGGTAAGAAAAACATAAATGGTAACAAAGCAATGTGAAATGTGAAAAAAAAACCAAAATGAAAAGACAAGAAAACTCGGTGTTTTACGACGCTGCAACTATTTCTACGAAATGAGACAATCCTTTCATCCTACATCCTGCCTTTCATATTGTTCATAAACCCCCAGACACTAATGTATTCGCGATATGTAAGATATCTGGCACGATGAAGTGGTGAGGCGTTATACTACCTAGAGGAAAATAACAAGTATTTTCCTCATGTAGAGGATGAAACAAGGCCATCAAACTTTTTCGATTGTAATTGGTAATATCAACAACATCCTTGTTTCGCCATTTATCCTCTTATCTTTTTGCTGTTTACTACGAACGCACGCGCGTTCTTTGCTGCATCTAATTTACGATTCATTGATCCTCACACGGAAGTGAACCAAGTCGCAGAAACCGTTTCCATCACAAAAGTAATGACAGACGTCGTTGACGGAGTGCTATCATCGCACTCCCCAAGAGCATTCTGTAGCTTCAAAACGCCTTTTTCTGCCAGTCTCCAAGAATTTTAGGAGGATGCTACTGTAGAGCTTTTTATGTTGTTCTCCGCTCCATTTTATACATTTGTGTATTACAAGAAACGTTAACAGATTCAAAAGAGCTAGTAGGTCGCTAAAAGTATTTTGCTGTTACTGTTTAATGTAACATAAAATTAAGTTTGTTGGCTCGTAAGCCACCGCCCAAAAATATAAAGCTCGGGAAAAAGGTCAGGAGGTACAGTGTGCAGAGCTAATTACTAAATAGAAAAAACTAAAATTCCTATTCCACTAAATCCTAATGCGACCATATGGCACTCCATGAAAAGTCGAAGATACTAACAGTGTAAGTATGTTGAAATGAACATGATGCAGTAGATATCAACGGGCTATATTTTAGAAATACTAAAGCTTTATTTTTTCTCTCTTTGGAATTAACAATCGCAAAGAGAAGTCACGTATGATATAGAATATTTACCTAGTCTAAATTACAGAATAAACAAACAAGGATGGTGTTATAAAACGTGTTGGCACACCTACGTAAAATGGTTCCAGGTGGGTAAAACCAAAGCAGAAATGTCTAAAGACACCAGGGCTAAGGCTGTATAAAAAAGACTATATTTTGACGTTTAAATACACTTCTGAATAAATGTAAATCACTGCACACCACTTCCACTGCAATTAATAGGGGAAAATGCATTCTTAAATTTTGATACAGTTTTAGTTATGTTTTATCTGGATACGGAACAAGTCTGAGGTATTTTGTAAAAGCTAAAATTTAAATTAGTCTTTGCCACCGGCTACGCATATAAATTATTTCCCTCCTCCCCATTGGAACCATATAAGTCACACTCGCGGCACATAATTGGAACAACCCACGCCCATCTTTCCGTATTTGTGTTAAAATACCTAAATATGCTTACGGTGTTACGGCACGGTATATTAGTAACACTTTTTTCTCAGAGCAGCCATTTGTACCAGGGTTGTGCTCAGTCATCTGACTTTTACCAGGAGACCAGATTTTCCTTACGTACAGTTTCTTTGTAGAGTGTTCCACTTTATGTAATTAAAATTTCCACTCTACAATACGTAAGCTTGCTAGCGTCAGTTCAGTTTTTTTAACTTCAAGGCAAAAAGGCCATAAAATGAAAGTGAACGGAGAAGAGTTGGTGGTACTTCCAGTACCTTTAGTGATGAAGTGGTTTCAAATACTTGAAACTTCCGTAATGGTTACATTGAAATATTTTGAAGGTGTAGGTAAACGCATTAGCTTTTATTTATACAAATCCTGGTGTAATCATGATGGAGTGTATATGTATTTATGTATTGATCCAAGATGCCTGGAAATCTTGATGGCTACACTCAAACAACAAATTGACAAGGTCTTCCAAAGAATAGTTGTGTAATGTACATTTTTTATCCCTTTCCACACATTCGTCATCATGCTGATTACCTCGTGCCTTCATCGCAGCTTATGTCATAGTCTCGGTGCGGTGTAATGAAACTTTAGAGGTGATGCAGCAGTCATTAAATGAATACATGATGAACCTTGCTTATCAAATAAAAGCTTGCATCTTAAAACGAAACCCAGCACGGCAGACATAAAAGATAATGAATTGAATTTAGAAGGTTAAAGGTGGTGGCGCGACAATAACAGCAGTGTTGCCAACAGTCCCCCGGAAACGGCTGCTGTTTGCTCGCTGCGAGAGAGGTAGTAGCTTGGAAAATGTGGGGTTACAGACGCAACTGGCGTGAGTACCCTACTACCGCGCTGTTAATTCATGCGTTTTTCTTAGTTTTATTATTCCAAACTTTCAAGGGAATTTTAAAAGGGAACGTAAACAGAAACTAATATGCAGCTATCTGCGACTCACACTGCCCCACTGATGACATATTATGCACCAAACCAAGTGAAAGTGCTCAAGTCTGAAAGTATGCAGACGACGACCTTCTTGTTTTATTCAGTCTTTTTGTGGCCGGGCAAACTGCTGCAGTCATCCAAATGAAACCTACTTTAAAATGCACACGTTGATCCCATTTGTAAAGGGTTCTTATTACATTTTTTTTACAGAATTAAGCTCATCCAGGAATTGCTCCGAGGACGTTTGCGGAAGTTTTTATGGTGGCAGATGAAATGTCACCGAGTTACGAAACTACTGTCAGCTTCTACGTTCTGGAGTTGTACAATGACAGGTTGATCGATTTGCTGAGTTGTAGTGGCGCTGGAGGAGGTCTAGGGGGAACTGGAGAATCTGACAAGTTGGAGATTCGACGGGATCGTAGGGGCACGGTTTGGGTGTCAGGTATTCTATTTTTTATTTGGAGCACCTCATCTATATATTCTTTCATATATTAGGCACAAGGATAAAGGACGTGGTCTTCTTCCTGCCAGTTGTAAAATTCAATCTGCTTTGCAGATTGGGCGTAAGCCTGATTGCATTTAATGTATTATTTGCGACGACCAACTGACTGAGTGAACTTTGAGACTGAACCATGTACCTCATTCCCTGCTTCCGTTGCTGAAGTTTCTGAAAAGATTCTTATTTTCTCTTTCTATTCCCAGGAGCTCGAGTACTTCCTGCTGATAGCAGTGGTAGTTTGGAGAGGAGCTTCCGGCAGGCGCTTACTGCTCGACACACCGCCTCTACAAGAATGAATGACAGGAGCTCACGGTCCCATTTAGTTGTTGGATTAATCATCGAAACAACATCAAAAGTAAACGGAACCGTACTTCGGGGCAAGGTGAGATTTCTTTTCTGCCTACATAAACTTTGGTGCAGTTTACTTTTTATGACGGCTTTTGTCTACAAGGAGGGAATTGTAAAACGTCTTTTAACAACAACTGATTAAATATTTTATTATGATTCGTCCCGTTTTTATGATAATGAATTTTACCTTTACTCGTAATAGTACGTACAGCTTACTTGCAAACCGTGCTTTATCTTGTTTTATTTCCGTTAAAAATATTTTAGTACGACTTACATAAATGTGGCCCCTTAAAGGTACAATGATGTCGTATTCTTATATGATTTCTCCGTACGCTACACATGAGGAGAGGCAACATAAAGCAATTTATTGTCCTACTCCAAAAAATACTTTGTTTCATTTCATCGAAGCTACAAAGCTTCCCACAGGCAGTGTTTCGTTAATATCCTTTTTAAGAATAAAACTTTCTACCACTAGCTGGGTACAAGGTAGCTTTTTATGTTGTTTTTGGAAGGAGGAAG
Organism: Callyntrura sp. NNG-2020; assembly: GCA_027744055.1. Lineage (NCBI taxonomy): Eukaryota > Metazoa > Arthropoda > Collembola > Entomobryomorpha > Paronellidae > Callyntrura > Callyntrura sp. NNG-2020. The sequence continues at coordinate 3,563 of JAHZNE010001053.1, read as the reverse complement.
ACAAACTTTCTACACTCAGGGGCAAGTTCAGGCGAGTAAAGAGCCAAAGAGAGACGAGATACTTTGCGGGGAAGAAAATAAAGGAGAGAGAAAGTTTGACTAAATATGTGCATGTTAGAGAAAATTAAAGCAGCTTTTGATTTCTTAGAGAACGTACATTTCTTCTCCGACTGTCTTTTCTTCATTATTATTATCAGCAGGATTGTCCGTGTACTAGAATCAACTTTGAGTGGTGGATAGTGGATACTGTTGTGTTCCGGGTTTTATTGAACGTTTTTCAAGAAATAGAAACATCCCTAAATTTACAATCTCCCGAGTATCAAATGCTTAATTAATAATCTTAGACAGTTGAATATTAGGATGTGGTGGTACACATTTTTATGTTAGCAGGGCCAGTCTCTTGACAATAGAAACACGAGAGATACAAAACTTTTTTAATGGAAGCTAGCTTCTATGGTCATCATTAACTTTACCACGAAGTGGCTAGAACTATTTTATCTTCAAGGATACTATTTTGAAGATTGGTGGTGTCGTACAAATTTTAAAGGCTAGTGAGTTCCCCGGCATAAAGGGTACAATAAACTGACACGGCATTAAATTATGGAAAACCGAGCATACCCCCAAAAATGAAAAGCGAGGTAGGAAAGACAAGACGAGGAAAGGGAATTTTAAAGGGACAGAGAGTCTAATGAGAGACAGAGACAAGAAAAGATAATTGGACTACCGATAAAATAAAAAAAAATGAATAGATTGAACTGTAGCGCAGTCTAAAGGAAAAATAAATGTAGTGTCGGTTGACGTTGCGTATTTTGGAGAAACAGTTGAGACAGGATGGTAAGAACAATTGAGAGTGATTGCTACCGTTGTCAAAGACGTGCTCAGTCTTCGAGGAGTTGTGGACAGTAATGACATTTTGAGTTTGAAGCTACAATTACATGCGGGAAAATGAAATGCTTTATTTTTTCTCGAAATGACTTACAGATCAGTCTGGTAGACTTGGCGGGTAGTGAGCGAACTGGAAAGTCTGGCGTGTCAGCGGATACTTTACGAGAAGCAAATGCCATCAACAAGTCCTTATCCGCCTTTGGGGATGTCATCAACGCACTCACCACAGATCAAGCTTTTGTGCCATACAGGTATGTATGTGTGCGTGTGTGTGTGTGTGTGTGTGGTGCAGGATCACACACGTACATGAAAAAACTACATAATTTTTCCTCTTCACTCGTCTTACAAGTCTATTCAACTAATACGAAATCCATTGAATTGCTTGTTAGCTCAAGAGAGACGCGCGAGAGTAAGTGAACACAAGAGCCACTATGTCGAATACTGTGCTCGATCAATATATATATGTTTGTAGGTTGTAGGAAAAAGACTTGCATTCTTTAGCTTCGTGGCGTCTTACGTTCATATTTAGAAAAAGTGAAAGAAGATGAGAGAAAGGCACCAGTGACGTCTAAAAACCTTTGCTGTTACACTCTTTTTCACCCAGCCAACTTTACACCAATTGATCCTTTTCATGTTCTTTTTATTCAAAGGTCTGAAAATGTTTTGCCACGTAACAGCCCTAGATAACCGAAAATTGAAACCTATTTTAAGATTACGAAGGGTGAAAATGTGTGTATTGAGCATCCTCATTATCGGAATCAATAGGTCATTCAGTAATAATGTGGGTGCTTCAAAATCGAGAACAGTAGGCCACCGAAAGATGAAAGAGAAAGTCTAGTTGTCCATGTAATAATCAGTACTGCCTTTCAGTGCTGTTGGAAGATCCAAGGGGACAAATGGATTTCCTTAGAGATTGTTTTCTCAAGTTCGAGCTACCTAAGTGCAGTTTACTTGTTTCTTAGAACAAATAGCATTAGCACAACATGTCTGACAATTTAGGAGGCTTTGTTTCACTTTCTTTATTCGCGTACCCTCATTTGTAAGAAAAATTAATTTGTCGTTTTCTTTTCTTTTCTTTTTTCTTTGTTTCTGGGACTTTTTTGGATTAAACTAGAAATAACAAACTCACTCTGCTGATGCAAGACAGTATTGGAGGAAACGCAAAGACGTTGATGTTTGTGAACATCTCGCCGTGCAGCTACAATCTGGAGGAAACCGTCATTTCCCTCAGCTACGGACAACGACTCAAACAAGTCACTAACGGAGCCACGAGAAATGCCGAGTCTAGAGAAGTGGCCAGATTAAAAACTGTAAGGGCTTTTAATGAAAAAAGTAGCATAAGAAAGGCAATATGATATGTAAGAGTATATGTTATCATTGTTTCACCATGACAATGTTCATCTGTTCGTCAAACAAATTTTTATCGGCAATCTGTTTACATGTTATTTGCTCACCGAATTTAAGCGCTTAGCGCTTCTAGCATGCATATCTTGCTTATATTTTCAATTTTTCTACATATTTCAAATTTCTCCAACCTCCAGAAACCAAGAGCACAAGGAGGGATTTAGTGTTTTTTTCATACGACAAGCAAAATACATGCTGATACTTAATTTTTACCACCATATATGCCACCCTGGGGCCCCCAGAACTAGAAAGGTATATGTTAGAACAACGGGATCAATGTTGTGGTTTCCAAAGTAATCATTTAACTTGCGTAGCTGTTTATTTTCAGTTATCCCGGATTTTCTGGCAAACTTTCTAAACTTAGGTACTATATATAGAGGAGATTAGAACGCACTTTAGTGTGACGCAACACAACTCTCATTTACTACCCGCATCCCCGCCTATCCCATTATAATAAGCCACCATCATCACCATCTTTGTTGTTTAATTCCCGTTCCCAACAAGATCATGAGATGCTCTATAATTGTTTGGGGTTGTTGTTAAATTTCTTCTTTTACTGTTCTGTCTTCTTATCGTATCTGTACTTCTGTTGATTTGAGGTTTTCTTAGAACTCGTTTTTTTTTATCTAAAATCATTAAAAGCTTTCTTCATTTTCCTTCCTTTCGGAAGCCAAAAGATCATGGCTGTTTGCAACGCAGTTTACCCACTTGTTACGACAAAACCGTTCCTCCTTGACTTGACGTAGGATCTGCAATACTGCTTGAGTTAGCCCTTTCTGTCTGTTCGTCCGGCTGTTTCCTCTCGTACATGACAGTGGTTTTTCGATATGAGCACATGCTATTCTCAATGCTATGCTTTATATAATCCTTCCTCAATCCTAGGGAGAGTGGGTGTCAAGTGTTTTCACGTCACAACCACAACCAAATCCCACAAAAATTTACTTTTAATGCTGATTCAGATTTGGAGATTTTGTGCCGTTGGATAACGTGGTCGTGATGGCGAAAGGACAGAGTGCAAAGGGTACTAAATGTTCTTCAAAGAAAGTGCCACATTTGTGTATGTACCGGGTCACGCTACATGTTTGCCTAGAAAAGTGTTTGCTGTTTGATGTGCAACTTTTTCTTAAGCTGTCATGTTGTTTATTATCATGTTTGCTTGGATAAAGACCACCATCACTTCTCCACACTACCAGCATACATGCATGTCATGGTCTCTTTATACGTGTCACCGCACCCTATATCTTTATCTGCTCAAATATATTTCACTTCATTTT
>JAHZNE010001052.1:0-36782 GCA_027744055.1 Callyntrura sp. NNG-2020 | reverse complement strand
TATATATCCAAGAGTAGTTAAAGAAGTAGTGGCAAAGAAGACGAAAACTCTTTTGCTGTAAGACTTTTTGGCCTTATCTGCCTTCCCATCATCAGCATCGCTGTTCAAGCATCCTCTGTCTTCGTTTTCGTCGTCAAAACAGAGAAGAAAAACTGTAAGGGAAACGGCTCAAGAGGAATCCTTTATACAGCAAACCAGCAACGGGAACGGGAATCTGTAAGCTGCCTAATAAGTAGCAGTAGACTGAAAAAACTAATGTGGAGTTGCTAAGGTTATGAGGACGATACAGGATGACGTTGACGATGACAATCTCCCCCGCGATTGTGTACATACCTATTTGTACAATACATTGTGGACGTAGTTAACTCTCTTTGAGTTTGTCAGCCAGTCACAGTCAGTTTGTCTTTTTTCGTTATAGTTGACTGTTTTTATTGTACTTAAATGAAGAAGCATATGGCACCACTTCTTTTTGTTAACCTGTCATGTAGATGATTCAATGAGAAAAGTATAAAAAAATGTGATAAGTACTGCGGTGTATAAAAAAGGCAGTTTGCTATGCATATAAAAGATGCAATATGGTCAAAGTATTTTTCTTCATTCAATGACATTCAACATTTCAGATTCCTGGCACATAGTGGACAGTTGTTTAAACAACGCGTTAAGTTTAAGTAAATTAGATCAAATCAAGTTGCTGGATAGATACGACATGTATACAAGAGCGATCAAAAGGACTTTTTTTAAATTCATGTACGTTTTAAATAAAAGGCGTAAATAGAAACAATACAATTCTTCTTCAAAGGACAAAGGAAATAAAGCATGTGTGGGGGTATTTAAAAATTGACTAGACAAACAAAACGGTACATTGCCATCTATGTTAAGTGAGTTTTTAGTAGGCTTAAAAATTATGCTAAATAGGTTGACTGATGACTGTTAGAAATTTTAATATTATCATGTTTTACTAATCATTAATAATTGCATCATAAAATTAACGTAATTTAATTGCGTATAATATGTAGCAGTGCGCGCAATTTTAACTCAATTTTTAAAAGGTGATTAATTTGGAAACAGGAAAGGGAAAAGTTTGCTCGACTTGATTCAATAACATTAGCACATTGTTCTCACCTAAGCATGACACCACTTAAAAAGGTATATTGCACAAGCACTACTGCAATTTTCACATAAGTACCACCACCGCCACCAATGGGGGTTATATTTTACGCAATGAAATGAAATGAACAAAAGCTGTAAACTTTTTTGTTGAAGAGGAGGATGGAGAATGATCAAGAAAGATGATGTTGATGAATTTATATTTTCCGCAATGAAATGAAATGAACAAAAGCTGTAAACTTTTTTGTTGAAGAGGAGGATGGAGAATGATCAAGAAAGATGATGTTGATGAATGAAGAAAACGGAGAGCAAAAAAAGCTTCTTCATTCTTAAACTTCCTATGGAGTAACAGTAAGAAAAAAATTACAAGGAGCCAGAAAGTTTTGGTTGTAGTAGGTTGCTGGAAAGTTGGGGCAGAGAAAATAGAATACGTGATGGTTCTTCATTGCTACTTACAGATGAACAGAGACGAGAGAATAAGGATTCGAGGACGATGATAATGATGCCACCGTTTTATTCGATCTTCGATCCATAGATTTCCTTATTCAAATGCAGTGCAGTGGTTAGACACACCAGACCTACTTATTATCTCGTTGTATAGTTGAATGGGAGATATTGATCACGCTCTTAAGATAACGCCCTACATTCCATCAACATGACTACTTCTAAAAGAAGATGAAAAAAGGAAAAAATAGAGGGAAGACAGAATGAAATTGCATGGAAGACGGGATCTGGAGATGGAGCATAACGGGAAAACGAAAGCAACATACTAGAGAGACGGAGAGGTAAAAAGGGGTGAGCGACAAACCAACTATATAAGAATGAGATCTCTCTTATAATATTTATCAAAAAATACCATATTTACCAGTTCCACATTATGCAATGTAGCATTTTTACCATCATACGAAAGAGTGAGCTAATAATCATATCAGATGTATAATTTATATTATAAATGAGTCGAAATGCAGCTGAGAGGGACGCCTCTCTCTCTCTCTTTCACTTTTATGGAAAATAATATTCATTTCTCCAGCGCAGGCTGCCGACAGTAGTAAAGAGAACTAAAAACTATTTTTTGCTATTCGTTCATCCTTTTCCTTGAAAAAAGCCGGTGGATACAAGATACAAACGGAAGTATGCTTCTCTTTCCTTTTCGTGCCATTTTCTCTCTTCTATTTTCCACATCATTTTCATTTCACGTGGGCACAAGCAAAAAAAGTAAGTAAAAATAACAGTAAAAATGCAAACAAATATATAAATGCGTCAGAGAGAAAAAAATACTATGCCATGTATAATAATAAAAAGCTAAAGGCAAAGTTCGCGGAGGGAGAAAAAAATGAGACCAACTTGGTTGCCACTAACCTGATAAAGAGCACGTCGTAACAACGGCAATGAGGAGGATCCATTCCATAAAACAGATCGGTACACTGGTTGTAGTGGTACGACCATTGGTTGTGTTGCTACTGCTGCTGGGGCTCCTGCTCCTCTTGCACCACCGAAAATGGTGATAGAGTTTTCTCGACGACGCCGACGACGGTGGACTAGATGAGGCAGAAGAGACACTACTACTACTGTTACAGCTACAAAAACTGCTGATGACATCCATGTTGATGACGACGACAGAGATCCTTATTGGTATATGCCTTTAAACATAAACACACCAGTTTCACTCTGCCTGTTTTTTTTGTCCTCTAACACTGTACCTATTTATTTCTCTCCTTTTGGGCTGGAGAAATAATAAATGAAAATTCGGTTCTCTTATGGAAAAACCGGATTGAATAATAATATCAGTATTTTTTTTGTTGTTGTTCAGCAGTTTCTTCTTTTCAATTTGCAGTCAACTTGATCCTTGCTACTTTCCATGAGAGTAGCGCTTCTATTAACAACTTTAGTCAGAAAATGTATGCAAGAGGAAAACATCTTCCCGAAGAAAAATCAATTTTCTCTGTTTTTCCTCTAATTCAACGAAATAAAATTTGTAGTTTGTCCGCGTGCCAAATGGAGGAAAGATGCTGACGATGAATATAAAAAAATATTACAAACACTTGTCTGTCACTTACTACTTTCGCTCGTCACTCATCACTTCAGTCACCTTTTTTTCTAGTTCTCAAAATCCTTCGCTGATGCAGTTAAAAGAGTTAAAAACAAAACAAAATAAGACAGAAACATGTGTGTAGTCTTTTTCCGCCTTCCTAGTCATCAATATCACCTCATTAGTAACGACGTCGCTTTTACAAATATGGTACGAAACGCGTAGTGGTGATAAAAGTTGGCGTGGTAGGAGAGAATGCTGATGCTTATGGTGCTACAGAAAAAAACATACAATTGTACTTTTTCAATTGAATCAATTTACTTACATTACACTTGACTAATATATAATCCCATTTTGACTTTGACTTGTTCAAGAGGAATAAAAAGACAACAAAGGCAATGACTCTGTTTTTTATCAACAGTCAACCCTTCTTCTTGATTTTAAAACGGCAAACGCGTTGTCTACAAAAATTGCCCTATTCTCCGCTGTCTTTTACGAGGACGACGACGATGATGATGTTAATAATGACGACGGGATATACCCCACCGACGATGACGATGAACGCAAAAGCATTTTTCGATCTGGTTCTTTGAGTTAGAAAAGGTGGTATTAACTCCACTGATTTATTTATCAATCAACATCCCTCGCAGCGTGAGGAGGGAATGTGTGTAAATGTGTATGTGTGTGTATGTGTATCGTGACGTTAACTGCAAAAAGTGTTTGGTTTCCTCGCTTTTTCAGAAGGAGAGAAACAAGAAGTGTGTTTGTGGGCGTTTGCACTAGCAAACGATATAAAATGACACGACAATCCACTGCCTCCTTCTTTTTCACGCGATAAACTATTTAAACGGCACATATACACACATGCCGCAAGAGCGTGAAACACCAAAAAGTCAAGAGTGTTTATATTTATTTACGTGTATCTAAAAATGAGTGTGTTTCTTCTAAAGTTGCCTCTCTCACCCGATGATTTTACACAATGTTAAACATAAATTTCTCGCGTAAAAGAGGCGCTGTGTGTTGCTGCAAAAAAGAAATTTAGACTTTTCATATAGAATTTCATAGGAGAGGGGGTTATAGAGGGGAAAATTCAAGATTCAAGGTGTACGCGCTGTATTAATGAATGAGCGACGATGACGATGATGATAGTGTATGTTGGTTTGGTGCTTTATGGTATAATTGTTGTAGGAGAACAAGAACAGCAGAAAACGCAACAAAGTTTATACTTTTTCACCAGCAGGTTTTTGAAGTCGCTTTTTTGACAAAAAAACTCACTTCTAAGAAAGAATAAAATATAATTTTGATGGTTTATTATGGTATGTTTTCTTCTGCAATTGATGATGATGATGTTGTTGTTGTTGCACTATTTGTAATAAGTATTCACGCACACACAGTTTCAGTGCAATCTTTTTCACAAAAAAATGTCTGATTCTTTGCTCTTTCTTCGTGTGTTGCGTTTTAGAAGAATTTCTGTATCTTATAATGGCTTCACTTGTTCTTCTTCTTTCACACAGGGTCTATAGGTCAGTTAATAATCATAAATATTTAAACACAACACACATCTCAATTAGGAGCAGTACAAGTTTTTTCGCCTAACTTGGTTCTTGTTGGCCAGTGCAAAATAGCGGGTTCATCAGCGAGAGTCTTTTCAGAGCTAAGTAGTAATTGAGCGAGAGTGGGAGAGGGAATAAAAAGTCTGCTGAGGTTGGTTTGGGTTGAGATTACAGAGAAGATGGTTTGGTAAGGAAAACAGCGAAGTCCGAAAACAAATGAGCTGACAAACACTTTTGACTTTAAAATTATTAATGATTGAGCTTTTAGCAGGTGGTGGTGAATGTACCAGTGGGTCCTGCACTGCTGAGAAGAGGAGTAGTATCCACTTTGGCAAGATGAGAAGAACAATGATAATGGCGATGAAGACGATGATAATGAATATGATAATCCCTCTTTTTCTTCTTCTTCTTTGCAGTCAAGTCAGTCATCTAATAAATTTTTGATTTATATTGATGAGCCGTTGTTGTTGAAAAGTCCTCGTTTTTACCAGTCACTTATCCCACTTGCCAGACAGCTACCGTGATGATTTCTCCCCAAAAAAACTGCGCTTACACAGTTTTCACCCCAAAAATTGTTTTTTTTTTTCAATTATAAAGCAATGAAACTTACTAACAATGATAGTCTCTTTTTTTCAACGTGAGAGTTGTTTCACAAGGAAGATTTAAAAATTTGGAACAATGCAAAAAGCTGGCTGTCACACAATTTCACTTGCTGTTTTTCTGGCTCCCTGACTGCGTAAATCAAGTTGTTACACATCAAAACGCCCACAAGAGTAGAATGTATTCATCGTATATTTTTTCAGCCTTTGATTCTGTCAAATTCCTTGTTTGCCACCACTTCAACTCACTTGTTTTTCCGTTAGCTTTGTGTGTGTAGACGCTGAAGTCTGGTGAAATCGATAGGGCGATAACACTTTAGGTATTACTGTTAGTGCTGTAGTCTCTGCTAGAATTCCAGAGGAATGACCACCATCACATTACACACAACAACAATGCTTGTTATAATAACCGTATTGCAACGCTGGCATTAGACCGGAACATGTACAAAAAGAGCAAAAAAAAATGTCTAGATTTCGCTGTAGATTATTTGGGCCGGACGTGTAACTACTAAACTATACCAAGTTATTATACTGATGATGATTGTAGTTCCAAGTCAGTCAATGAAATTGAGCCGAGAACACTAACGTTATTACAGGGAAACTTTCCACTTTTTATTTGCAGGCAGATGCATAAAAGAAAGGCTTTCTGCTGACTCCTCCATGCAATAATGGGCGCATTCCAATTGGGTGACCAGTAACCTAAAATCAGTCATATTTAGAGGGCTCAAAGGGAAAAATAAACTCAACTACTACATGCTTAATACATTACTACTTACGTACTAGTCCTTTTTTGACAAACCCCTAAATTTTCGCTGAAGTTACCATTTTTAGTGGAAGAACTTACCAAATTATTATTATTATGCAAATACAGGAAGTGTAGCAATTCCACCAACTTCTGCTCTCCAAACACGATTTTTCTCTGCCTGTCACACTTTTCCTGACTGACAACTCCTTTTACTCCCGTCTTAAATATTTTTTTTACTATCTTTGGGTAACAATTTGTAGAACAGGTTAAATACGAATTTGTGTTAATCTTTCAAAAAACACAATGTTCCGACTGACAACTCCTTTTACTCCCGTCTTAAATATTTTTTTTACTATCTTTGGGTAACAATTTGTAGAACAGGTTAAATACGAATTTGTGTTAATCTTTCAAAAAACACAATGTACACTTTTCACGCTTTGCACATTTCCTTTTGCTGCTCAAACAACAAACAACAGCGTCACCACAGAATAACAGTCAACAAGACGCAGCAACATGAACAAAGGAAAATGGGAGAGCGTTCGACATAGACCCGTTCTGCTCAAATGCTTGGGAACGACTGAAGCATTGCTACGATGAATGAGCAAAAAAGCTATAAAGGCTTAAGGCACACAGCCAGAGAAGTAGCAGCAGCGGAGCAGCAGCNGCTTGGGAACGACTGAAGCATTGCTACGATGAATGAGCAAAAAAGCTATAAAGGCTTAAGGCACACAGCCAGAGAAGTAGCAGCAGCGGAGCAGCAGCGGAGCAGCAGCAGCAGTAGTGGGGTAACTTATGTAAAAACGAGTCATCTCTCTTGCTTTCTTGTTGTAGCAGAGCAAAGCAGCGTTTAGTTCATATCCCAACATCACATGCGTATCATCCCTGTACGTCTTCTTCTGATGAGGTTGCCTTCGTTTGCTTCAGAATTCTTGGTGGCTTTAATGCCCAAGCTTTTCCTCTTCTCTTCTCTCTATCTTTGATACTCTCTGCTGATGGGAATCTAATATAAATACATTTTGTTCAATTGGGTAGATAGATTGCATTGCCCGGTTCACGTTACCCCGTCTATAAAACACGGTCGCTAAATAAGTTTGCCAAGCTATCAAGCTTTTCTCATCCGTCTCCTATTTTTTTTCTCGCTCCCAGAGAGTGAGAGAGACAGCCAACCACAAGACAAGCGTTTCTTTACTGTTTAATAGTTTTTGCTCTCATTTTTATGAAAAAACAGATCCAGCTCTGTTTTCCTCTCTGGTCACTATTATTGCGTAATAAGAAGTGCGTGGTATTTCACCGTATTTATTTTAGTGTGTACACACGCATTTTTATTGTAGGACCCATGCCACGGTTGACGATGACTTTTTCTCATCATTTTTCTTTTACAAACACTCTTTTCGATGGTCGGTGGTGTACGCAGGAGATGCAACTTTGTATATGATGGCAGTATACATTAAACGTAACATAACCTTAATGAAAGCGTAAGTATTGACAGAAAAAGTACAGAGACTCCTACACAACAGCAGGGCTGTCATATGTTACCTACCGCCAGCATTGGCTTTACTTTGTGTCTGTGCATGCCTGGTTGTTTGTGTTTCGTCTTCATGTACTGGGTTATTATTATTGTCCTTTTTTGTCAGTAAAATTCTCTTTCTTTGCCATTGCTTGTTTCTTGGTGAATGAACAACATTCACTTTATTGTTAAGAGAGTGAAGTGGTCTTATTGCACTGTTTGTGTTACGCTGTAAATGCTTCGGCGTGTAAAAATGCTTCACAGCTAAGAGGACATGTATGGGTATACATGTTTTTCACTGCTTTTCGCTGTATCTGTTTAAAAAGTAATATGGGAATGGAGAAAACAGAAAAAATGTTTGTTTTTTTTTCTTTGAATATGGAGAGGGTGATGGGATATTTTATTAGGTGATGGTGACACACATACACGGAGTAAAGGCAGATACGAGAAGGATATGTGATGGTGTGGAGGGGGAGGACGATGTTCTGGATATCTTGACTGTTGGCCGGTCGGTCTGTGTGTCGGGAATCCGGATCGAGAAGGAACGAAGAGAGAAGAGAAATGCAAACAAGGGGACCCTTTGTTGTTGTTATGTTAAGTGCATAATGTATGTCGTCTTGTCGGGAATAATGTGTGTATGCATGTACGTTCTAAAGATTCAATACGAATTCAATTTTTGGTTAATCGTTTGGAGATGTAAAAACTTTAACTGTATCTATCTGCATACAATACAATAGCTTTTGGTTGGTTGAGCACGAAAAAGTTTTGTTTCTTAAGGGTCCCCACGAACTTTCGACTTTCCTTTTGCCATTATACGGTACAATGATTCGGTCGGGTGATAACGAACAAGTAAACTTTGGAATGCAGTAGAGTTAAAAAAGTTCGTTTTTAAATTGTTGAGGCTTGCAGGGTCTAGTTTTTAAACTACCACAAGAATGCATTGAAAACCAGGGGTACTACAAACGTTAATACGGTATTTTTTTTCTTACTGTACTTCTTCCCAGTTCTTGCTAAATGTCTTCAGGCAGCAAAATGGACTGCTCCATCTAGCTTAGGTAAATGGGGCTCTACTCGGAACTGCCCTTATCAAGAAACATGTCTAATAAAATGAAAGGGTCTCATAAAAATTTGTGCATCTTTTCTTCCTGTACCTCTTATAATGATTGTTAAATGTTGATAAGTAAGCGACTCTGAAAAAAACTGAGCAGGCAAGCAGTCAAAAAAATAACAGGTGGACCCTGGTTATCGACCAGTCTTCACAAAGAGGTTATTCTGACACATGCTCACGCTACGAGTATTCATTATCACTATCGTCGTCTGTCTGGTTAGGTATTGAAAAGGAAAAGTGTGCACCACCTTTGCAGGTACAGACAGTACGTGTACGTCTATAATGGCATGCGTGAATGGAATATAGTCCACAGGGTTCTCTGCATATAAATTAGATTTTTCCTTTAACAAAAACAAAATGAATCATCCTCATCATTTTGTCGTCATCCCCTCTCTCGCCATCATCCTTCTGTTGTATTTTTGCTGCTCTGCTTCTGCTGCTGCTGCTGTTTTCCGTTTTGGATCTTTAAGTCTCGAGAAATTTATTATGCATTAAAATTCTTATGCGTAGGTATAGATATTTTTTTGCAAGGTTTATACCATTAAAATATGGTAGCAACTTTTATTTGAACAGAAACTGCCGTATCGCTACCGTCGTCGTAGGCATAAGAAACTACTACAGCAAGATGGGTTGAATTAGACTTTAATATTTTAGCGATCTAAGATATTTTTGGACATAAATACATTACACGGAGAATGTAATTTTTGCACGTACTACAAAGATGAAAATGAGAATAGAACAGGCGGCACAACAATGAGACTACACACATAGAGACGTGATATAAGTAGTAGTTAAAAAAGGGGGATTTACCTCCTCGTCAGCTCTCTCGTTTCAGCTCTATACTTTCACCGTTTGAATGCCCCTCTCCTTGCTGTGCTTATTTTCCCTGTCGGTCTCTTTTTTTCTCCTCTTTTGCCTGCCTCTACAAATTTTGCAAAGCGTGGCGGCTCTGTGTGTTAAAAAAATTGACGGCAAAAAAGTGAAAGGGCTTATGACAGGGATATTTATATTGTTTTTGAAAGATTTATTCTCTGCTCCAATATTTGCCATCGCCTTCCTCCTCCTCATCATCATAATAATAACAATGGTATTAGTATTATCATACGGCCAGGTTTTCTCGAATAACAGTTCATATTATTATGCTTTACTACTATTATGGCGGTGGTGGTGGCGGTATAACCACAGTGTATTGTGCTTCCCTCAATTTCCTTTTCAACCGAATGTGTGTCTGTGTCTGCATGTTTACACACATGAACGTTTTGCTATTTTAAAAATCTAATGGCATGCTACTACTTATTTAACTATAACCGTACATAAATATTTTGTTACTGTACGTAATGCCCATCGTGGCTGATAATAAAGCACACACACTCTCTCATTCCTGCTCTGTATTCCCTAGTAATACCCGAATAACCATCCCATTTGGTGTACATTCTTACCTATTCTTGCAAACACTTTGAGGAGTATGCCCCTTTCACATTTCCGCGTGGTATAAAGTGCTGCACAGAGAGACACTATTAGTAGGCTGCTGCTGCTGCTGCTGGAAAGTAGTGTGGTTTAACCAGAGAAAGAAGAAGCTCATATAATATGATAATTAAGGGTCTCTTTTGAATGGGAGATTTATTGATTTTGCAAATTTCATTTGCATAGTAGAATAGAGCATGGGGTAACAGGAGGAGTAGTTGTAGCAGGAGTAATAATAATGATAGCTGGAGAAGAGGATGATATTTTCTAAAAGAAAAAGGAGCAGAGCCACATCAGTGCAGTGGTAGCAGAGGAATAAAGAAAAGAGAAGCCGAGATATTTATTCGCTTCTTTTGAAACATTGTGTTACCCTTTTTCTGCATGTATGCATATATTCATACGTGTGTGTGTGTGTGTGTGTGTATGTGTGACGGTACTGGTAATAGTGGTGGTGGCGTGGCAATGGTGGCGATAGTTCTAGTTTCTTTTACTTATTAGATGCTGATGCTTATAATGTGCACTTATGCCTGTGTGCGTTACATAGGACCAGGACAAAAACACTCACAAGAGCTCCTGGAGCAGTGAACCTTACTCTGCCTTTCTCTCGCTGTTAAGTTATGTAAAACCAGCATGATTTTGATTGTACTCTCTTGTAGTAAAGCATTCTCCTATAGGAAACTACACAAATAGCAATGTTTGTAATACATTGTTATTATTATAAAAAAGAGTAATAGTAATAAGAGCTTCTGCTCCACTTCTTGATTCGGATTTTTCTTTTGTGCGGCAGAAACAGTAGTAGTAGTCATCGTCGTAGTGTAATGGTATCAGCAGAGAGGAAACAAACCGACTGAAGCCATGCAAGCATACTTTTAAGCGGTGGTGGTGGTAGTGGTGCTACTGAACGCAAAGTTATGGATGATGATAAAGCTGAGGAAGATACAATATTTTGTATGCTCTTCTTCATCTTCTCTCATCTGATCCTCACATCTCGTATGCTTGTTTCTCTCGGTGTGATGCGTAGTTAGATGGAGCAGGAGCAGAAACTAGGCCCGTTTTGAATTCAGCTGAGACTTGGATGGAAATTTAGGCCAACAACAACGACGACTCAACTAGGCTTGCATCTATCCCAAGATTATTATGTATTTTGGGTAATATTATGGTATGCGTATAATCCAGAAATTCATAGAAGGCAAGTTTTTCTAGTTAGTTAACTCGGATTTTGAGCATGCAATAATGACATTGTTGAACAATGAATGGAAGGGGTATTACACGTTAAAAATGTATGTATGCTGGCAATATTTGCTTGTTTGTAGATCGATATAATGTTATGAATGTGTGTTTCATTACCATATTAGGATGATTATGATGAAGGAGCCTGGAATCATTATCATCATGATCATCCTCACGGTTCTTCTTCATCTGGGCAGGCAGCCTACTTACATGTAATATTTTACTCGTTACAGTTTATTTGAAAAACGAGTGGTGGCAAACAAGCCTTATAAAGTCGTTAGACACATGCTTCATCATCATCATTCATATGGAGTTACAAGCGTAACTTATTGCTTTATTGCATAAAAACGAGCCAACACCGTCCTAGCTGTAATAGCACTGCGTTGGTGGTGATTTCATTTTCGTCTTTCGTTGTAGATGTTGTTTAAAGTGGTTTGGGGAAATAATGCACATCTAAAATCCCATTTGTATTGTATATATACATTTATTGTTGTTTATAGTATTGCTGCTGTTAGTTAGCTGTGGCAGTCTCCTGGTTGAGCTGGCAGGTCGTAGTTTTGAAATAATGCTGACTACCCGTCACACAAATATATTGAAAGACTTTGCGGAGATGATATGTGGTGATGAATAAAAGACGGATGTGTGTGACATGAGAACGCAAGGAAATGTCATAACGAAATATTTTCATACGTACAATGAGACAAGTTGCATTTTATGACGAGTACTGTCTACTACAAAAGGGAGAAGACGAAAATCGAATAAAAAACATCGAGCTTCTCCAAAGACGAAAAAATGCAATGCAGTTTAGTAATGTAGGTTTTATCGGGTTATCGATCTTATACACTCCGCCGTGCAAGCGTTTTTGCATGTGTTGTATTTGTATTCAGCTTCTATTTCTTTGCGTCGCTTTTCTATGAATTGAATATCTGAACTTTCCTACAACTTCATACTCCTACGACTACCTATACCTAGATGCACATGGTAGTTTTTGTGTCGCTTTATTGGTCCTCCTTGATAGCACAAGAGATAGCATCATCGTCGTTGTCTCTTGAAGGAAAGCAAAAGAAAATGCCATCGTGCCACAGGGCAAAAAGGTGGTGGTAGCGGTGACATGGTGGGGTGTCATGTGATATCTTATCTTTGATATACGCTCGGCTTATATGACTTTAAAGTATATTGTGTCACTAGGTACATTACTGTATCCACCACCAGAAGCACCTACTTCATTCTCTTTATTGATTCGAATTGATCGTCCTCCTCATTTTTGCATTTCTTCCTCTAGCATTCATGCAAATCGTGCATCGCACTTCTCCCATTGTCATTTCTGGGCGGTATCTCCTCTTCATCATATTATCGTACGTTCCTTGTGAGTATGAGGCTCGGCGACAAGCGAAGACAAGAACAAAATGTATGACATTCATGCACACATACATGTAATTTTACTTATAATTCAGACAACTCCCAAGTTTGTATGTGTACTTTTTTCAAAGTACCTCACACATGCATGCATACATGCATACAAATGGTACTACTACCGCGGTAGCAGTGGTAAATTATCGGTTTTTTGTTCCAACACCAACATATACGTGTCTCTTGTATGCTCACTGGCTTTGACATTTGCTTTTCGTGAGAAACACTATTTTTCTCGGCCGCCGCGATACTAGAATATCCATGTTATGCCATGGAAAAAAAGATAAAGAAGTAACATGGTCAGTCGTTTCCCTACTTTTACTCACATACACGATCAGTCACTAAAGAATACGACAAAAATTGACCACAACAACAGGAAAAGGGGCAAACGAGGATAAAATAAGTTAGTAGAGAAAATAGTAAAAAAGCTTGGGAAAAGGAGTAGTATAGTAGCCCTGTGTAATGCAGCTTTACTGCAAATGACTTTGAGTTCAATGTGTGTAAGAACCGAAATGCATTTCATTTTTATTGTAAAATATTGCATAAACACATCTTCTAATATGCGAACGAGCAGCTTGTTTTCTAATAAAAAAAAAGTGTATCTACCATGTATTGGGATTATAGTGTAATCTTGTGCAATGTCAATGCAGTCAGCAGTGTATGTAGGCACTTATCCAAATAAATAGAGAGCAGTCTCTCTCTCTCAAGCCTTTTTTCTCACCCCCTGCCTTAGTCGAGCCATCTGCGACTTGTTCGTGGTCTGTCTTTTTTATTTTTTGTGGCTATCTCCTAAAGAGGTTTCTTCTTGAGCTTCTTCTTAAGAAGGAAACTCCGTATTGTATATTGTACCATTGCATTTCATTGTATTATTGTGTAATAATGAATTAAGAAAAAATAAAATGCAATTGCTTTGCCGTGTCTTCTCCTGCTGTTGCTCATATTATGTTTGCTTGCTTTGCTCATGCTCAGTGTATATTTCTTCACACATCTATATTCATAGTATGTTGTATGTTGGTCGTTCAAAGCGAAAGGCTGGTTTTGTTTGTTTGTTATGTTCCCTGTAACATTTATTTCTAAGTCATGCTTATTTACTGCAATCCCCTTCTGCAATAATCTTTCTCGTTCTCTTCTCCAATAATAACAGCATCACCGCATCCACCACCACCACCACTCGTAGTTTTGTCCTCTCTGTTTTGTATTTAAGCTTCTTGGTAGTTGTTGCTGCTCGTTGACTCTTTTGGTCTTTTTTCAGTTTTGTCGCTGCGCTGGCTGGCACTGTCTTCTTTGTAGAACATAACACAAAAGTACTTCCCTTGAACTCTCGTCTTTTCTTATTTTTTGTGACTTGAACCGGTTTTAGAAAGGAAGAGTCAGCAGGTTTTCAGACTTGTTATTTTCCCTCTTCCTTACTGTTCTTACTACCGCTGCTGCTACCAGTTTCCAATACCAAAATGCTCCTACATAGTACCCCTCTACTTAAGCTGGATAATATGTAATCAAATAATAGTGTCTGTAAGAAAATATATTGTATGTGTGCATTTTGTGTGCACCGACACCAACACCATCGCCAACCACTTACTTAACTTTTTATCTGTATTTTCTGGCGAGTAAAAAATATGAGGATATGCATGTGTCACGTATTTCTTTCTTACAAAATCTTATCCTTTCATTTGCTGGTATAAAGTGACGGACCTGCCTAACGTGGATACGCAATAGGGGTGAGAGAGCGGCATGGAGGTAGTAGGCGCAAGGCAGGTATAAAATGAGCATTTGTTACCTGTCGTGTCTGCGTCTTTTTATAAGGATGAACTTTACTCCTTTACTCTCTCTCTCTCTCTCTCTCTCTCCTGTTACCTGTTTATCAGCGACTGTTGTGAATATCGTAGTCTGTGTGAGAGATATGTATCAGTTGTATACTGCACTCTTAATCGTCGTCGTCATTGCCAGGTTGATTTTATGGGGGTATACACTATATGCCATCAGAGTCATTATTATGCTACAGTCTACAATCATTATTCATACGATGATGGTAGTCATCATCGTTGTGATTTTCATTTCATTTTAAAATGTATTAAAATCAAGTGTTGCTGTGTAAGACGACGACGAAAGGAAGCGTGTATGGGAGAGACTCGTCGTCATATAAAGGAACAAACCCATTTTAAGTGAGCTATATACTATATAATATGTAATAATAGAGATAACTGATGTTGTTTGGTAGGCGCAGTGGAGGAATAAAAAAAGTTGAGATTGAGACTCACGTATAGCGTCCACGATTGTTGTTAAGTATAAAGCTTAATTAGTTTTTTTTCTCTGATTTCCTGTTCATCCAGAAAAAAACAACGAACGACTGACGTGGGAGGAAGTCTGGCAGCGGCAGCAGGAGCAACAACAGAAAAACCTGACTTGTCTACTTTTGATGTTTCTAAAGGAGATTGGAAGCAAACGAGAGCAATAATATGTGTGTAGAATAAACGAAAGGATTTCAAGCTTTGATATAAAAATGAGTTTTCTTTCAAGTTTTAACCTCAATTCTATGAGATTATTAAAAGATGGGTATGGGTAAGTAAAGTTTTGGCTTATCATAACTTTGATAAATCTTTCCGATTCCTTTAGTCGTATCACAAGTTTTGCGGATGCGTTCATGAACACAATAGAGAAAATAATTGAAAAATGTCGAAATAAACTGGGGGAATTCATACATACCTATCAAGTATATCGTCTTCGAGTGATTACCTAATAGGCAATTTAAAAGTAAAGATTTTGACTAACCACGAGTGTCAACTCAAAATAGGCAGGTCGGTACAATAAACTAGCATGTGTCACGGACCGATAGAATATATGGATGTAGGTTTGTAACCTGATAATGTATATAATATGCCTTGTGTATGTAATACGTAAATATATATTGCACGTAGACTTAAGCAAATGTTAAAAGTCAGCCTTGTTGCACAATGTTCTCTCTGTGGTCCAATCTGTCTCTATTATACTACCTAGTTGTGTTGTTGTGTCCATTTGCACCCGATAATAATAGTTCATTACATCCTTTCGTTTTCTGTCGTCATCTCCCCCTTTTATTGGGGAAACCGTGGCCTTTCTTCCAGACATGCTACGGTGCCTCGAAACAGGATCAAAATAACTTTCATCCTTTAAATAGATGTGTCCTACGTCAAATGTGGGTAGCCTGCAAATAGGTATTAAAGTTGCACCACCTTTTCTCGCAACTTATTTAAATAAAAGGAAAAAATAAGTAATGCGGGCATTAATTTTGCTAATTGCATAGTGCTGTTGGTTGCATGTTTGTCTGCCTCATCGTCATCATTTCGTGCATACGCATAATAACAATGTCGAGAAAATGTTATTTCGCCTTTCTTCATCTTGTCCTTGTGTAAAATTGTGCGGCAATCCTTCTCCACACAGGAAAATAGCAAAGCCTCTGACGACGGGCACTCTCCCTGCTGCACGTTTCCTCTTGTCGTCGTCATAATAATAAGATAGCTTAGAACAACCAAGCAGGATGACGACGACGGAGATGGAAACAAACGAGCCGACGATAACTTTTTGGTCACAATGCGTAAATTTCGTGTCCATTTTAGGGAAAATCCGTTTTTTCCTCTGGCTCTTTCCCTCTCGCAACAAACTTTGCATTATTAGAATACATTAGGGAGTATTTAAACATGTACACATGTAATTGCCCATTAAATGTTGCATGTGTAACTATGTACACACATTATTATTACTATAACAACCTATTCAGCGTGTCTATGCACCATAGTTGATACCTTCAAAAACTTGGCACACTATATAAACTTTTTCAGCTTACGAAACACGAAACATATTATTGTAACATAGCTGCCGTAAATCCCATCCTGATAAAAAAGGGAGAAAGAAAAGCAAAAATCTGCGTGACTTTAACCATATTTGTAATAACACACTCGACAGACTCGGCTTAATAATGAGTAATCCGGCTCAAGCGCTCTTTCAAAATGCATTTTTCTGTTTTTTTTCACTCGAGTAATAAAATGCGATGACATTTATTTGCTTTTACGGCTGCTGATGCCATTCATTCTGCTTGTAGCAATAACCATTACACTAATAAGTAAAATAACAAGCGTGCCAAAAAAGTGTTGGGTGATAGAGACACGTTCAGGTAAAGAAAAACAAATTTTCATCTACATACCGCTGCACCAGGAGCAATAAAAGCTTCACTGACCAGTGCCATTTTCAAATGACACTTTTTATATAAAATTTCGGACTTTTCTCCCGACGTGTGGCCTTTTTCATATGTACGCGTGTCCTCACGTTTGCTACACCGACAAACGACTACGCTCGTTTTTATATTTTATCCGTCCTCCTCCACAAAAAAATCTAATTTCTGTTGGTGCTACCGTTGTGATTACTTTACACGCGCTTTACTTAAATGAGAGCTTTTTGCATTTATAATCATGCTAATTTCTTTCGCTCAAATTCGGCATTGCACTGATAAGGCCAGATCGTTTTGAAAAACACAAATGAACATAAAATATAATGTTGTGATTTTTGTGTTGGTGGCCATGTGCTAGAAGATATTTTTTCATTGTTCTCCTGACGGTGAGGTTGTTTCGGCTGATTTGCTATTTTATTATGCTTAACTTAATGTGAAATTATTGCAGCAACAATGCAGCCAAACCAAGTCATTTTTGTCATTACGTAAAAGACACGATCATTTTAAGCATATCTTATACAACTAGTGGTGGTGTGTGATAATCTGTGTTCGTGTACATGAAATTACGGTGTATAATAGAAAGTTAATGCAATAATAACGATAACCAAGGATTGACTTTGTTGATGCTGTTTACCCATAATATGATACCTACTAAAGCGCTTGTTATTGTTAACGCTGCTTGTAAAATTGAATGAATGGAAATTGTCCTCGTCAGGAGTCGTAGGATTTGTCTTTTGAACCCTCTGGTGTGTCATTTTCTCCTTTTTGTTGTGGTTTCTTGATTTCGTTCTCATCTCTCTCTCTTTCTCACTCCTGCTTGAAAGGAACATCATTACCAAATTCAGACAGTTTAGGTGACAGGTCAATCACCATTTACAAAGGAACAACAGCACACACACAGCAGCAACAATAACAATACAGGAGACATCATACAACCACAAAACAATTCCATTTTTCTCCTCTTTTCTTTTTGGCAAGCCTCAGAGGTAATAAAATGCAATCATAAAAGCATAAATACACGTTAAAATACATGAGTAGCTCATGTGAGTCAGTGGAATAGAAAAAAAATATGCATAACAAGTACAAACACTACTTGTGTGGAGTGGTGATATACTTACAAATATTTTATAGCAGCAATAGTACCAGTAGTGGAATATATAAGGTAGTAGTAATACTTTTTGCCGTGTCGCATGCTTAGTTGCTTAGCTTTTTGGGACTTGTTACTTTGGGATTGGGACAAGACGACGAAGAAGATTATTTCCTTTTCTTTATTTTTTTTTGACAAATGAAATGGAAGGTAGGAGAACGACAAGAGAGTCGCTATTTTATTGCGTAACAGTGCAACAACAGCAACAGAGACACCAAACTGAAAAAGAGAAGCCGACCTTTTTTCTGCTCACAGGATGATCATGTATGGATTGTGAATGGTGATGATGATCATGTTAAGTGCTTTGTTGTTATAATCGTTCTTGTTGTGTGCTGTTTTGTTTTGTGAATTTTTGGTTGTGGAGAGCGACACCACACCATACCACTTGTGGACAGGCAGCAGGAGGATTGTCATACACAATTTGGTCGTTTGAGCACATTCTCAACACAACTACTTTTATGACGGTTCGGCTCGTTGAAGAGGTTTTGCTCTCTTCAAAAATGGAAACAAGGCGACAAAACCACTTGACTTTCAGGAAAAATAATAAATTGCTGGCGTTTTTGGGGTTTGGAAAAATGTTGTAAATGGAAGAGACTGAAACATCGAGTATGTCAGTGTTATGAAATCAAAAAAGATGAGAAAAATGTACATTATTTTTGGTAATCTTCATTATGGCTTTTCCGCCGGTATTTTTCTCGCATAGAGTGTGTAACAGGAGCAATTAAAAATTTGGGTTTCACAATAACAACAACGCACTCCCTCGTTGTTTCATTTATCTGAGCAGGAAGGGCAGGGATGCAGCTAGAAACAAGGTGGTTGCTGTTAATTTCAATGTGCTTTTAGAACGTCGTGATAATTAGTGCCTTTTGGCCGTTACACATTTTTTATTATATTATGTCGACGAACTATAGTAACATCAACTTACTGATTCAACTTGTCATCATTCTATAATTTTCTTGAAGGCACGTATTTAGAATGTGCTGACTACCAATTGAAAATTTAATTGTACATTTTGCCTCACACAGCTACCAAGTGTTGATGCCTTGCCCTGATGAATCGTGATCTACTTTTGACTTTTGTTCTTGTGCACTTGGGGAGTGTATGTGCTAAGCATGTGATGTGTTGATCGTGTGCTCTCAACGAATAGATGTAGGTGGAGAAGCTTTCGTCTTCTTTACCTATATGAAACCATGCACATTTTGATATTGTTGCAAGTTTTGTATAGCCCTCCTCGTTTTGTCGACTGACTCTAGACAAGAGTGACAGTTGAAAGCCAAAAAGGGAAGTTGTTACTGGGTAGAGAGAGGGGCCTTTGTAAATGCGTACAATGTGCATTTGATTTGATTTGTGCATTTTGTTATGCGTTACACGTGTGCTTTGTCTGAAAACGCTAATTCTTTGGGCGACAGCAAATTAACGCGTCATCTTCCTCAAATCTCTTCTTCCTTTTCGTAAAGGACAATATGCGTAGAAAATGTAAAGAGAGGAGGCTTGTTTCAACTTAACGCTTTAGCGTTACACTTTGTAGGCAATTGTTTAATGGTGAGAAAATGTCGTCTTTTGGGGCTGTAGTGAGGGCCTGTAGGAATTACGGAGGTTGTGCACTTGTCAGCATAACATAATTTTTTTGGTTAAAATTTGGTGATTCGATATCGTCCTAGCAACTTTTGCCCAGATATGAGACTGAATAATAAAAAGTAGCCATTTCAATGCGTGGGTTAATTTTGCGGATATGTTAACTCACAATTTCTGCCTGTTTAGTAATTAAATTATCTTATGAACCTGCTCATTGTTTTGAATAGGTAATTTCTTGTAAATTAAAAGCACGCACTTATTTCTGTAGACAAGCCCGCACAACCCTCCATCGGTCCCTCTAAAATATACTCTTTGCAGTAATACCCACGTTTTCCTCCGAAATCCTCCTCCGTCTGTCTCCCTCACTATTTTGTGTCTCTCTTTCCTTCCCTTTCTTATCACCTTAAACATCGTGCGTAAGCAAGCTTGGTGTATGTTTTCAAAGTTTTTATCTCTCTCCTCCTCTCCAACAGTAGCAACGCGACATTGTATACGACGGTGGTGTTTGTCACGTTGTTATAACGGCTTAATATTTCTGCGCGTCCACATATCAACCAGAGAAATACCAAATATTCCACCCTAACTCAGTCTCTCTCCCTGTCGTGAAAATTTAAGACGGTAACGTTGGGGGTAAAAACTAAAAACTCCTTTGGACTTAAGGTTAACGTGTCGTTTATTGTCACATCTGGTTCCCATCCGTTTCTTCACCACTCGAGAAATTCGAAACCGTTTCTACTTCTTCGTCTTTCAAAGAAGAAAATAACATTTTCCTATTTTTCCTCCCTCCTTATCTCTTTATAGCCCTCTCACTCGGCTCTCCACACTGTTTTTTTTCTCTCTCGTTTCTCCCGCCTTGAGACAAGTTGCTTAACTGGAAATTATTATGATGTTATACGTTGATACACGGGGACGTAGTAAAGCACAATAATATACTTAAGTGGATTTCTTGGTTATTTTCCTTTTTCTTGAAGGAAGAAAGGTTTATAGAGCACTGTACCTTTTGCAGAGGGTTGAGTCGTTATTGGGGTTAGTGTTTTGTTGCTACTTTACTGCACACTCTCTCTTTTCTCTCCTATTTTGTTGCTGTTATTGAGGGGGTGATTCTGCTGATGTTGTTAGTGGTGGGGAGTAACAGTCTGTTAAAAAAGAATTTTGACTTGTGGGGTACGGTTCCATGTCATCAGCCTGAGTGCCTCTCTCTCTCTGGTCTCTGTGTTCTTTCTCTGTTGCTGCTATGCATGGCTAGCTGGCTTATTACTTCTCCATAATAAAACGTACTCGTATTTCTTTTTTCTTCTTCATCGAGCGAGTTAGTCACGGTGACGAGGACAACGGTGGCGGTGTGGTGTCGAGGACAGGGAAGTGTGTGGTTAACTTTGAAAGTGATGTTGATAGTGGTGGTTTTACACCAGGACGACACAACCGATAAAAATGCAGCTAGCCTTGTAGCATGACGCACATTTTTTTTGCTGTCGTCATTGTATTTAACGGATAAGTGGATAGTATTTGTCCTAGTCCTCTTACTTTTTAAGCTGGTCGCAGTAGTAGGTAGGCACATGTGTTGTACAGTTGCCAACTCGCGGCTTATTATTTTTTTGTTTCGAACAAGAATTAACATAATTCTCGTTCTTATAATCTCTTCTTTTTGTGGGGTTACTTACTTGCTGACTGCTGCGTGGTTGTTTCGGTATGGCAGGAACATGTTTACTTTTCCATGTAATCAGTAGCCAGCAACAGCACATCACCACCGCGCACCACTACTCTACCACCATCAGAGGCAAGTTGACAATAATTGCCTGAATATGATGGATTGCCTCAATAATTCACCTTTTCCCTTTTCTCCACTCGAGAGTGTAGGTAGTCCAGCGTGCTGCTGCTAACTTTACTAGTACTGGGGACGGTGGTACTAGTAGTGGCTCAAGAGGAGCTATATAGTAGAAAAACGTAATAGATGAGCTTGTGCGCTGTATTGCATTCTCCCGAGTTTGCAAATCTGCTGTGCTACACCTTTTCCACTCCAGTTGATACCGGTACGCCGCAGCATTTACCACAAAAGTTGCCAAAAAGTTTACCAATTTATGCTACTTACCATATACCACCTACCCACTCGACCTGCCATGATTTTGTAATTATTCACCTGTGAGCATGTATTGTTCTCTCCAAGTTACAAATGAATACAACCTATAAATATTTTACGCTGTGTGTGAACTGTCGCAGTTTATAATTCGCTACTAATTTAGTCGTCCGTTGTCATATTTCATTTTGATATCAAATCGTCTACTCCATTCATAAAGCAAGTGGCCTTTTATCTCAATTTCGCAGCCATACCGCCACCGCACCATATTCCTCAAAGGAAAAATCACTCTGTACCGTGCCTACTCTGAAAATAGTTTTGGGCTTCTTTACCAGTTCGTGGGTATGTACAAAGTTATTAAGTAAGCACCGACATTTGTTAATTTTTTATCACAATCAGTGGAGCATGAGCAGGTTTGCAGACGATAATGGACATAAACATGTAGAAGCTGTACCTAACAAGTGCGTAGGCACAAGGCAAAACTTTCTACTGCGTATAGCTCTGCCTTTCTTTTTCTTTATTATCATCATCACTTCATTATCAACAGTTTTCTTTTTCTCCCTCGGCATGATTGCGTTACTTGGTCGAAATGCCTGTTAACAATAAATAGCAAAACAAGTTTGTTTCATACTCCCACAGTTTCATCTAGGCTTTTCCTTAGTGTGCGTCGGCATAGTAGACACGTGGGTTATCTTAGTGTCAGGTTTCTCCATAACTCATTCTCGGGTGGCGGTGGTGGTTAGATGGGATACCCAAAATTATTGATATTACTTTCTAAAATTATGAGTCGGATAACAATAATGATGATGACGATGACGATTATATGCCGCTACTTACAATGATGATGATACCGTTCGTTGTGTATTTTCAAAGATGAACTTTTCATTCAGAGGTGGCTAAAAGAAGGATTTGGAGGTATGTACTCTTCCCCTCTTGTTTTTCCCTTCCGCAGAGTTTATTTTAAGATCCTCTTTCTTTCTAAATATCTTCATTCTGGAAAATAGGAATAAGCCAAAAAGAGGGAAAAGAAAGGAGAATGCGAGCAAGAAGAATAGGGAAAAGTTTTTGGTAGGGAAGGTAGAGATATACATTTCAGTCTCCGCTACAGCTACACAGTTTTCTCTCAATTTTCAAGTTGTTTTGTTGTTGTTGCTGCTGCCACTGCTCTTGTTATTATTATTACACTGGTTTAGCAACTCCGCTATTTATTGTCTTTTTCTTGTTTGGCGGTAGTGACTGTGGTGGTGTGGCTTCTACTACTTTTCCTTGGAGTCCTATTGTTCTATTTGCTGGCTTGTATTTGGAGAAAGTTGAATCATACGAGAGCTGCTGGTTTTATGCAAATAATTGTACTGTGATATCGTATATATAGCTATCGTGCTGCTGAACGAACAAATGATGAGCTATGAGCTACATACAAGGGTAAATATATAAACACGCTGAAACCCTGCTTCCTCTTGGTGAACTTTTCTCTCAAAACCGTAATCCATTTTGGAGAAAATTATAACACACCAAACGTATAAACTACTTAGCACACAAAAACATTTCGGTGGGTATGTTATGTCTAAGGATAAAATGCTACCGGTGGATTGAGCTGCAAAATAGAGAGAGGCTATGGCGGGATGAAGAAAATAATAACACGATGGTATAAAAAAAGTTTATCTCCGACCACCACCGCCATCAAACTTATTCTACCGCACTACTACCTCTCTTTGAAGAAAACTTTTACTACTGATGTTATGTATGTCAATAGAAAAATAAAAGACAATATTCCTTTCTACATGGGTACTTAAAATACATAACTGTGCACAAGTGGACAAGAAAACCATCGGAAGGAAAAAATTGGATGTTGCATTGGAGAGAAAAGATTCCATATCTCTTTTCTGAAAGTTGAAATGGGATTATTTCTACGCTCACGCCGTAGTTGAGCCAAGTTTGTTTTGTCCACAAATTTTAAGTTCAAGTGAAGATGCCAGAAACGCAGGTTGGTTTTCCATTTCAAATCCTTACCACCCGAGTTACAATAAGGAGCGTGTAACTTAAAAGGGTGAAAAGTAAATACGCATGGGGTGGCTACATATAAATAGTAATAGGGGTACCCATGCACGTGGGATATACTTCTATTTTCATTTCACTGGTAAGAGTGTGTGATGCATGAAAGTAGAGTTGGTTAATGTGAACTGATGTAATGCAAATATGAATAAATACGCATTACGGTTATATCAATCCCGTCGTGAATTTGTATGTATGATGATGCACTTTCGACGCTTTACATATATGTGGAGGGATGAATAACAAAGAGAACGTGTCTCGATTTACTTTTCCTACTTTCCCTTCGTAAGAATTTCCAATTCTGATGGAAGTACATATTTTCTCTGTATTTTACTTATATATACTCTGGTAGGGGAAATGTTCTGTTTCGTTTAGACAGGAAACAAAAGTAATTCAAGTACAACATGATTTACCAGGTCAATCATGTGTAATGAGAAAAATGGAATCTGAAGATACAGTTTTGTTAGAGTGAAAAATGCATGAATTTAGAATTTCTTGTAGTTTGGAGTACTAAATTTTATTTCGCTGACATTTTATTTTTGCAACAGTAAAATTTGACGAATTTAAAATATATGAAAGACATTGACAATTTCATCTTTTGCGTAAACGCGCTTTTTGTAACTCATTATATTTTGTTTATTACTTTGTTGCTATTTGTTAATAATGAAAACATCGAATACACTCGTTTAAAAATGTTGATGTATAGACTATTTTCGCGTCTTGACCGATTATTACCAAACTCCCCACTTAACAATAGTATCCTCACGCAGCAAAGCACACTAGATAACTTGACTTAACCGATCAGTCAATGACCAGTACTTGAGCACGTCAAGCGCTTACCGCTCTGCCCCTTAACTATTTTGCGTGCCACTATCTGTACATAAATTAATAATTTTCATCATTTGTATCGGAAAACGATGTGCTCTGATTCGTCATTATCATTTTTCTTTATCTAAAGAGATAAAATACATTTATGCCTGCTCCAGGCACAGACGAACTGCGTAAGGATAATGATAAAACGAAAAGCAATGCCATTTTACTTTTTGCGGTATAGTATGTTTTGAATGGTAGAGTAAGCCGAGAAGAAACAGACTAGTAGCAGGATCACCACTGCCACAAGATGCTCATTTTAAAAAATCCATACCCAACTTGGGTTTGAAGTCGTTTGAGACACGAGTTGAATTTTTACAATCACATACATTCCTGCTTATTCATACATACATGTGCACCAAAATCATATAAAAATCCCATTCTCCATGTCCTTTTAAAGAGAAAAAGGAGACAGTTGGGCACAGCCAGCAGCAGCACATACACGATTCGCTTTTCGTGGTTGTTAAGACGTTGAAAATCGTTGAAAATGCATCGCCGCAACAGCAGCAGCAACGTAATATGGCGGTCCAAGTAACAAAAATACTGCGTATTTTATGCATCTTAAAGAAAGGAAAACACGAAATAAATGCTGTTTGATTTGCTTTTTGCCCTCTAAAATATTTTGGAAACGCGCACCACCAAAAATGAATTTTTATGGCAAGTTTACATACAAAGTTGGATATTTTGTTTCTCCCGCGCCGTTCTTTCCTTGTCGTTGCCGTCGTCATATTCTTTTTTCTTCTATTACTTGCTCATCTTCAACTTTTTATGTGCTCATGTACTTTCCGTTATAAAAATGCAATTCCAAGATTCAAAGTCGTCACATGGAGCATCAGTAGGAGAAATAGCTAAAAAGCAACTTTGTCAACTGCTGTACACAAAAATGACGATCCCCTAGTTTTTTGCATGTTTTTTTTATTTCTGTATTTGAACCTCAATTGCCTTCATCATTGTACTTACAACGTTACAATAGGTACCATGAGACACAAAGTTGGGGAAATACGACAGTCGTCTGTCTTCTTTTCCCCAACTTTTCAGAAAGCTCAGCAAACTAGGAGAGAGAAAAAAACTTTTGTGCCGCCACGATAACTAGGTTTACTACGTTTTGGTATTGTTTCAAGTTCAAGTGATTATGCAAGAATAAGTAAAAAGAAGTGTGGTTTCAAGAGTGAGCTTTTTTTATACAACATAACATACATACACATACATATTTACCCTGCTGCAAGTAAACAACAGAGCAAAGTACATTTTTACAGCTAAAATCCGAATAATAATATTCAAAATAGCTTCAGTCAAGTTTAAATGCAATATTGTTGTACCAAACTGCTATGTCGGAGTTGCTATTTCATTCTAAAGAAGAGCTCTTGCTTTTCAGTGTAAGAGCAACTGAAAAATGTAGTGGGATCTTTTCCTCACTTCCTGTCATACGTACCCCACCAATTTTGGAGACAATGCATACGGCACCACTGAAAAATATACACAAACAGTCACAAACAATATAAAAAAAGGAAAGTAACTGTTTAAGAAAACTTTTTTTCCAAGGCTAGGAGGAAATCTATCTTAACAAAAAATTTACATTTTTACAGCCAAATTGTAAAGGCAATAGGAGAATTGCAGCATAAGACCAGAAGCAAAAAAGGAACGCAAAATAAAGTCTTGCTATATAGAGTACATAAGCATACACGCATACAAACAGTAATAATACAACTAGCAAGATGCCATCCATCCCCTGCCTGTATTAATGTCTTTATTTCTCAAGTCAACTGCTCTGCAATAAAGTTTCCTGGTGTGCTCCTTCTTAGTTTTCCTTTTCTTGTCTGTAAATTGTTGACTTATTGAGGATTCTTGCACACAAACACACACTCACAGTCATAAAAACCCAGATAGAAAAACAACCAGAGGGAAACAGAGAGGAAGGAGAAAAAATAAGGAGGCAAGTTTATTCCCTGGGAAATGATGATGATGATCATAATAGCTCAATAACTCAATTGACTTCAGGGCGGAATAATAGAATACCTACTTGAAGAAAACACAAGGAAACTTGGATGCACCAAAAAAAATTAAACTTTTTCTCGTCCCCATAATAATAGTAGTAAATGATAAGTATATATGTATGTATGTGTATCCAGTTAAGTAAATGATGATAATTCAATCCTGCTGCTGTTACTGTTGTCGCTGCTGCTGCCTGCACACAAATCTGCACGGGAAGGATAAAAAAGGAAGAAGAACAGTTGTTCCTTCGTGCTGACATACCGTACGATGAAACTGTTTGCATAGCGTGCACCTAATAGTAATATTGTTACTGTTGGTACGCACACTTAAAAATTCGACTGACGGGAAAAAAGAGAGAGTCCGTCCGTGTATTTATTATTCTTTTGGTTTTTTATATTCCCACAGTCGCCCCTAATGATGAATGTCTGGCTGCATATGGTATTGCTATTGTATGATCGCGCCAAGGAGGATGATGATGATGATGATTAAATTTTGAATAACTTCGAAATATACGACTACGCTGAGAGAGCGTCCTCATCGCGTCCGCGTGGTACACGTTTCCTTGAAGAAAAATGAAAATAAAGCCGTTATATCCACATTTTCCATGACGCATGGGATGAAGATGACGACGATCATTCTGTAGACGTCGACGTGTTAAAAAGCGATGATAACAATACATAAGGATTCTACGGTATCCATAATAGAAAGAGTAAACTACCTATTCAAAAATTATGTTCGTATGGTACCTCTGATAGTAGCTGTTGTAACGTGAATTATAGTGATGCGTGAGCGTGTATGTGTATGATTTTTATAGCGTGCAAGATGAATAATAACAGGTACATAAAATTACGGCTGTCAGTACCGACTTGACTCACTCAGTGGAAGAGAGGAACTATAATAGTAGCCACATGATGAAAAATGTCTCTTTTTATTCAAAGGAGAATAGCTGTCCGGAGAAGTTCTCAGCAGTGCCTCTTCTCCAGTTGAAATAGTAAGTGGGAAAGTAGAGTTATAAAATAGGAAGTCATTACAGAGTAATAGCGCAAAGGTTGTTGGATAGTCTTAAAATCTGGACAAAGATGGAAAGGATCGACGATGAAATAATGAGGTATGAAGATGGTATATAGGAAATATTATGCTTTTACAGCTTGATGTAATGATATGTCTGTTCTACATTTCCCTTCTTGAGGAAGCACTTTCATTCCTGAACGACACTCTATTAAAGCTGCAGTGTTTTACATACATTTTATGTGAGCTTGATGTTGCTTGTGTGTACACTATGTAGATATTGGTTCAAGTACAAATGCAATCAACTCAACAAGATCCTGTGTGTGCGTGTGTAAGTTACAGTATATAAAAGTAAACACTGCGATGTAAGTGATTTTCAGGAGAATAAGAGGAAGTGCCAGTAAAAGTGGAAGTAGTAGTGGGCATGTAAGTGGAAGAAGTGATGGCGTTGTTTCTCGTTCGCCTTCATCATTATCCTTGGTGGTCGTTATAAGAAAACACTTGGTGATGGTCTGATAGCACACTACCACTTCTTCCGTGGATGATGAGCTTGCAGAAAATCATGCAATTTTTTCTAGGGGAACTGAGATATGCTAACCTGGCAGCATAGCAGCAAAAAGCCTCTTTATCTGTATCCAAAGGAAGATGCAAGGTATAATATTGTGAAAGTAAATGATGCTGCAATGTACTTAAAGTTGGTAAAGTGTACTGCCTACATAGGCAAAACGTATGTAGTTTCAGTACACGTGTTTTTCTGGGAGAGTTAGTGCCACCTCACCAGTGGCGTACTCTCTCTCTCTTTCGCAAATACCTATCGTGATGAAGATGAAGCATGCATATTTTGAGCTTCTTTTTTTCTGCCTCCCCCTCCTCGTCGAAGTAGTGAGTAAAGAGACTAGGAAGTGGGGAGAATAAAGAGACGAAAGCAAGAAGAGAGAAGTTGCTGATGGCAAAATGTTTTCTCTCTTGCTCAGCTCATCGTTTTCGTCTTGTCGACTTGATTCTTTCACTTTTTACACCAGAGGAGACATTGTACAATGAGTAGGTACATAATGCATAATACGTTTCTGCACTTCGTCCCATGGTTTTGTTACAATGTTGCTGTTGTTGGTGATGATGATGATGATGACAAAGAACATGAATGACTTTCGCCAAGAAATGCCCTGATACGTAATATATAGGTGAGCCTAAGGTAGTAGTAGTAATAAGACTATGTCACAACATACTTTCCAGATAGAATGTTTTATATACAATAAAAAATGGGCGCTTGACTCAAGATAAGCGTGCTACAACTTTGACTAGACTGAAACACACAGCCTCTCTCTAGTCTGGGTTGGTTAGAGAAATAAGCGGAGAAAGAACAGCATGACAGCTTGATTTAGTCTTGTGTTTAGTTTTTACTTAAGGTGGTTGTGGCGTCGGAGGTTTCGTAGTTGGTGTGTCTTATTCAGCGGAGCGGAATCAAGAAGTCCGATATCACGAAGAAAGGAGGAAAGTAGTAACAGAAGGGAACATAGAGGATGGATGACTGACGACGCCAGTGGTAATCAATCTTTACTTGAGAGGAGGCAGCCACATCCACAAAAAGTTTCATCATTCTCAACACCAGCAGTATAATTTTATACTGCTTTTCATACCTATGTTTATAGCAACAATAAAAGCATGCAAGCAGACGATTGCCTTCCTGGCTTCATCTTCCTCGGCTGCACCTTCTTTTCTGTTTTTTTGCGTACTTTCTCTGTGTCTTCACTTCACCGTCACTTCCCTGGGTGTAGCATTACTTTACTCGCTGCTCACTACTGAGAATCACCCTGGCAAGTGTTGGAACAAAGGCACAAATAATGGTACGCAATTTAAGATCGTATATTATTTTCAAAATGAAGAAATGAGGGTAGACGATGAGGTACTTTGGTACACTGAATTTTCTTCCGTATTGAAATATGAAATGTAACAGATGCGAATCAGTTTCGCTAATCGTAAGATTTGTTGAAGTGGCCTGTTATTCTATTATACTATCTCTGAACACATTTCCATATTATTATCTTTGGATTCTGTTGAAAAAAAAGAAAAACTGCGGCGTATCGGATTACATGTTGCAGCAAAAAACACATGTGGCAGTGCTGGTGGTATATCCATATCATATCATTTTTCAATAAGTCGAACGAACGACAATGAATTGTGTGTGTGTGTCTCTCGCAGCAGCAATTGGATTTGGTAAGGACAAAAAAGTTTTGAATAGAACGTTGATGAAGTACTTATCGCCACTGGGTGCCACCGTGCTGAGCTCCTCCGCTGAATCATTTCAAAATTAGGAGCGTTAAAAATATATTGAGGAGTGGATTATTGAGGAGGCCATAAAAATCCAAGCTTTGTGCAAAAAAAAATTATGTCATTTGTGTTAAGGAATACTTTTTATGGCGACAGATCTTCCTTGTCACGTAGTAGTACGTAGTTCCATTTTGTACGTCGTTATTACCCCCTTTTGACATAGAATATCTTACTTTTTAAAGTGGTCAAGAGATAAACAAAATTGAGCGAAAACTTCATGCTTTACAAATGTCACCACCACATATAAAATTATATAATGTTCATGGCTCAAGACTCAAGATTTGTACTTTAGGTATTGGATTATTTCCCTTTTTTAAGACATGCTGTTCACTGTAATTGGCTTGGATGCAACACATAGATAGCACGTTAGTGCGATTAGGATTACGAACAAATTGCAAAATGTGTGGACCGCGTGTGTGAAGAATGGACTAAAGGTTTACGGACATTTTGTTATTGTACAATTTGTAAAATATGAATCAGCTCTTTCAGCGTTTCAGCTGCTCATTATTGGCTATCCAAGCCCTTTTGTAGTAGTAATACTGCATTTACAACTGAGTTTATTGTTTATAATTACGATAAGATTTGCGAGTCACTACTGGAGTGTCGTATTCCATTCCACGGCAGCTGCTACTGAAATTTTAAGCCTTTTCGATCTCTCATAAATGAAGACATCACGACACAGCAACAGTTTAGCAGATGTTAATGTAAACAAGTGTCAGTTTATCTCTTCAAGGATTGAAGCATGATCGGTCATGTCGCAGTGAACGAATATAATTGGTAAAAACAGGATGTGCCAAATTAGCTTGATAATGTAAAATTTGTATTTGTCTGCCTTTTGACCTACCATTACAGTAGGCATTAGACATGCTTAAAGAAAAAAAACGATTTTTTCTAAAACTGCAAAAGATACGTGTGTGACCTCTTGACCTCCATCATTGATATTTTAATGTATATCCATTTTTGGCGATTTTTTCGTACCTGTCTTCCAGTCAAGAACTGAATTATGTGCGTAGTTCTGCTGTTCCATGCGCTTGCTGTCATATTCCATAATATCGTAAATGTCTTTTAGTGAGATTGAAAAACTTACGATACGACAATGCAGTTTGCTGTCTGTACCTTAATACCTTTTTTTTCGTAGCCAGCGTCTGTCAGCCAGCATGTCTGTCATCCAATAATTTATGAAAATACCTACGTAGATAAACTCACGTTAGCTTGTTAAGACTTTGACATTTACGAACTTGCTTAGAAAAGAGTACCGCGGCGTGTTGCGCGCTATCAAATTTGTTACGAAAATGAATAACACTCCGGTTCAGTTTTGATGCACACTGGCAGAAGCAAAAATTGGAAGAATACAAAGAAAATTTTCAAAATGATGGAACATTAGTTACAATTCTATAAAAATGTAAAACCAAGAGCAGTGGAAAATGAAAAGCTTTATTTTTCTTTCCCAGCATAGAACGCATAAAAAACTAATAAATATAGGTATACCTACCAACCTACCTAATATTCCGATGTTAACAGTAAACTGACTACCCAAAACTTGCTGTTTTCTTAATGTACTTTTTTAAACATCACATAGGAGCAGGTGTCAAAGAACAAAAGAGGGACACAGTGTGAAGAGAAACCTATGAGGATGGTGGTGGATGCTACTTGATTGTACATTGTAATTTTTGTAGTCTCTGTCGTTGATGGCATTTCATTTTCAAGCAATACGCCACGCAGGTGTTTACTTCTTTCTTGTGTCCATACGAATGCGAGTCTGCCAAGCGTGCCTTATGCTAATTCAGACAAAAATAGACAGACGTTGCTATTCCAAGAGAGAGATAAAAGTTGCGACGACGACGGGTGCGTGCTGACTGGATGTCTTTCCGTATTTGTAGTTTATGTAATGTAAGCAGATGGCTTCAATCCAGACAGACCAATTTACATCGTGTTTTGCTTACTCTTTAGAATTTAGTCGAGGAGGACAGTCGTAATCGTAAATTATGTTTTTCAACTCTGGATGTGAGTCATTTTGTGCGGAGCATTTATGACCGACATGTAATGAATTTTGAGACTAGGATGTATGTATATTTCATGTATTGTTCAGTATTATGAATTAATTGCCATTTTCGCTATTTGTGTTTGTGTTTCAGGCAGAATTTGCCAACTCCATTATCCATGCATTATACTCGTTAATGTACACAAGACGCTCAAAAACAACTGCGATATACATGATAGCAAATATTTTAGGTGAAACAAACTCGTATGACTAGCAACACAGATGTACTTTTTTAGTTAGGGTCCGATGGCGCGAATAAATAAATGAAAACGAATCTTTACGCCTTTCTTCAAAGCACTTTAACTAGTTTACTTTCGACGAACACTTGCCATCCGTTTCAAATTATGCATACGTGTATGAGCATCTATGTGTGTTCTCGTGCATAATTGAAGATGATACGCCAACCAAAACGAATCTGTTCATCTTCGACAGTTATTGATGACCATCAATTATTAATGGCAATATGCAGTTAAATCTTAAATTTTATTTTGCATTGTTCAAAGGAATTTTCACTTTTTAAAAAGATAACGTGAAGTTACAAAATAAATATCACTTCTACGTTACGCTGCATATACTTGTAACTTTTGATCCCCTTTTCCAAACAAAGCGTTTACTTGCAGGCAACTCACATTTTCTTGTTTTTTCAACGAGTAACAAGTGCGGTTTGCCTGTTTTCATTTTATAAATGAGATATGTTGTGCAGCAGTGAGTTGGAGTATCATGCAATGATAATAAAACCCAGCGGATCTTGCTAATATATCCAATTCCAGCCTGGAAAAGAATAACAAAAAACCGTGAGAATATTATCCCTCGTTTAGTTCTATCTATTACTCGGTTTTAATGGCTTTAGGAATGGTAGATGAAATGAAAATACAACAACGTTTGCCTAGAATATTTCTGTAGAAAAACAACTCTCTAATGACTTTATATTGGTTTGCACTTGGCTTTAAGGATATTTCAGGAGAAAAAAAATCAGTCGGGATCTGGTTCGTGTAAAAAGTTTCATTCCAGCAAAGAAAAAATAAACAGAAACTTCAAGTATGCAATAAAGATGGCTTATCCACAAAAGCTGTGCAACGGAATGAAAATAAAATCTTGTCCTTGCTATGTCTTAATTACCTATATAATACGAAGACTTCCCTCTACAAAAATGTAAACATGCTTTGAGAGGAGATGAAGACTCTTCTACACAAGAAGGGAATGTAGCAATGAAACATCCTAATACTCACAAGAGCTACCCAGGAAAACGTATAATTGCCAAAATAAATCAAAACAGTTGATATTTCGTTCCACGTGTCAAAGTTTTCTGTTGGAGCCACCATTATTACAGTTTGCAGTGGATGAAAATCTCAGTTAAATCTCTTGTTTTCAGTCCTCAGAGAAGGATATTTTGATAAAGTATCACTTTAAAGCCTTTGATACTCATATAGAGATTACCGGTGAACTTTATGTACACAATGGTAGTATTAAAAATTACGTATCAACTACTTCCTGTGTGATTTCGTTCGTACGCTTCATCGTATTTTGCTTTTAGTTGTCCTAAGTTGATAAATACATATACCATGTTGTACATAGCTTGCAAGTAATACTACCTTTTGTCGTAGGTAGATATAATATAAATGTAAATAAAAAAACGTGGAAATTTATCTACGGTGAAATTTAGTTTTTGTGGCTGTCCTTATGTATACTAGCTCAATCCAGTAAATAGCTAATTCAATTCCAATTATCCTTGTACCGATATCTTTAGAATACAAGACCCGGTGTGCCCAAATTTTAGATTCATATTTCTCTATATTTTTTTCAATTTTACCTATAAGGTTAGAAAAACCTTACGTGAATAAGTAAGTATTGTATAAAATATTTTACGTAGATATACTATAACAAAATTTTTATAATCACGATGTCTTCAATTTTTATGTATCTTTACTTTACACGTCCCTTGTAACACCTTCAATCTCTACTTTCTGCTTGCTGACACATAATAGTGTTCTTGATATTGACTTTATTTTTCCTCGGTTTTACTTCCACTTTCCCTAATCATGTACACATTTGAACATAATGCACACGTAACAGTATAGTTGAGTATAGCTACAATTAGACGAAATACTGTTGAAAATATCGAATATGATGTGAAGATACGAATATGTGAACTGGTTTCTTTAAGAAAACATAATAAAGATAAGTAAACATATTTAGGCAAATATTTGTAGGTCTAGGTGCATGTACGCATAAAACTAACCATACACTTCAACAAGTTTATAAGGAAATGACGCAAAAACTTGAACTTTGAATCCATAAATGCATTTGTAAAGTGGAATTATTATTAAACCTCCTGTCATTCTACAAACTGCATATCAATTTTCTGCTTAAAGCAGTAGAACCAGTTGACTTTGGCAATTTCGAAGGAATAAGGTTTCTAAAAACAAAATGCAATAAAGTTTTATCTAAATTGCGTTTAACCACTCGACTTTATCATTACGATAATGCTTAATGATACCATGTAATGATGATGACTACAATCACTACCAAGTGCATGTAGCGTCTCCGTCTGCATAGCAGTCAGCCATAAGCACTCAGTTGACTCAGTATATAATACTTGCCTAAATCAACTCAACTCCCCACACAGACTCCCCCCACCCACACCTTTCCTTTCTTAAACGAAAGAGTCACAATATAAAAGTGAGCAGTTCGTTACTTAATTGGCCACAAAATGATTCTAAAAACTTTTTGTGTGTGAACGTCAATTGAAGGAAATGGGGAACCATATTTTGTGCAGATGGATGCCGTAATGAAAACGATCTCTTAATTATCTGCTCATTTCTCAGCGAGGGTTGACTGCCTTATTACGCTGCTGTAGGAGGGGAATCTGGTGCATTTTATAGCACCAAACGGGGTTCATAGTATGACACACAGCGTGGCTTGATATGACGTGTTCAAGTAATTTAGAATTTTGAAGAGTAGCAACTTCTCCCATAAAGCATTTAAGATAATGATAAACACTTTCTTTGATAGAGCATACACATCATCTACTCCCACACTACGTGTATACCTCCATCTCAAAAGTGAAGAAGACAGCAAAAACTTTTTTTCTGTTAAACCACCCCAAATAACATTTTCCATTACTTATCTTGCAGATTCTCACCCTCCTCCGTATTTAGAACCTCCTTCTCAAGCAGGAAATAGTACATCGTACATGCGCTCACTTTTTTTATTAGTGTTTAATAAACAGCGCATAATTTTGTATTTTGATGACCTTTTGACGTTTTTCACATGCGAGTTTGCTGCCCAATTTAAAATTTTTATTCTACAGAAAGCATCAAGTTTTTTTCTCGATATAGAGTGCATGTTATTTTTTCCGAGGGTGGTGGTGTGGTGTACTCCCATCCGATTCCGCTGTCTGTAAAAGTTTATTTTCTCTTGCTTCACTGTTCTTCCTCAAGCTTGCTTGCTGATGTACTTTTTCACAGGAAAATTGTTCACTCAACCAGGCAACTTCTTCGCTTGAATTGTTACGCATCTACGTTAGGCATAGACTCAGGCAAAACGTTTTTGTGTTCAAAATAATTGCTACTTTTTTCTCTGATGCGATAATGTAAAGGAACTTGTAGGAAAGCAGGGGTCGATGATGATAATGATGGAACAAAATTGGCTTAAATGCTATTTTGTAAATTCTCCCATGCATAAATGCAATGTATTATGAATTATACGCTATATACGTCTACAAGTTCCTCTTGTGTACAATGTTTCTCTGCTGTTATCTCAGGAGATGATCTGCAGCTTCTGCTGATCATGACGATAGGCTACTCACCATTATTATTATTAATATTAAATTATACCCGCGAGTTTACTTTGACTTTGAAAGTGAAAGAGTTTTTTCAACTTGACTACTTGTTAGTTTACTTCACAGTAGTGTAATACATGCCAAGCTTATCGCCATCTTTCATCATGCTATTATTGGTTTTGCTCCAGATAGATTTGCAAAACACAACAAAACAATATTGCGTTTTGCTTTTTGAGCGCTTCCATTCTAAACTCTGTGTAAAAAGTCTTATCATCACACGCAAACAACATCAGCACGATAGCTATCGACTTGTTTATTTAATGACCTGTTTTTCTTACGGGTTTCCAATCCAATAACATGTTCACTTTCTTAATTTCCTTGTCTTTTCCGTTCTAGTTTACACTGTGTCCTGGAGGTGTACCCCCCGAATGAAAATGTTTTTGTCAAGGAATACCGGTCACATGGTGAACAGAGTCATTCCCAGAATTCTCCTTTTCCAGAGCTCTCCTATCAAATCCACAGGAATCTTCTCCACGGGAGTTTATCCAACCTCACGTTAGATTCGCTAGCATAAAAATGATTTACCATATCACTCTCTGTACTTTTGGGATTGGAAGGCAAGAGGCAATTTCCTTTGCTTGACAATAAGTTGCTAAAGTTATTGGACACAAACAAACATTTTCTGCTTCTACACAGTGTAGGCAGGGGATAAACAAAAGTGCCGGATCCTCTCTTCCTTCTGTTGTAACAGTTTCCATTGTTATTACGGGCTTGAGTTGGGAAATTTGCTTCATTTTTCCTTCCTTCCCCTCACACATCTTGTTTTTGCACTCGAGAGCTTATACTCTGCCTGTCTTCTTTGCTTCTCAAGCTTAAGGTTAGCCTGTACAGCAGAATACGTATGTGCATTTTGTGTAGAAATTCGGAAAGAGAACTTTTTATAATGTTGCTCACACAAACA
>JAHZNE010001051.1:0-36319 GCA_027744055.1 Callyntrura sp. NNG-2020 | reverse complement strand
GAGGAAGGTGGCACAATAAATGAACAGATGAAATCGATTTTTACCATTCTGACATTTACGGCTGTTCTAAAAATACCGGGGGAAATAAAAGCATATATATCGCACCATATGTCATGTTAAATCGTACATAAAAATCGTATTATGTAATTCGCAAGAAGGTCTAACAAATCAGTAACGTCGTCAATAGGAAACATGAAATGTGTCGCAGTTCATCTATAAAATTGGGAGAGGGCCGAACTTGGAATACCAATGGATGCATTAATAATCATTTCTTTTACTTTTTGTGTCCTTGAGTGTTCCACGAGTGTCCAAGTTGGAACTGTGAAAAGAAGTGGTGGCATTACGTCGGAACTATCACATCATTCAGCCACGAAGTAAATATGCAACCTGTAGTATGTATACCGAAAACTTGTCAATGGTCGCAGCTGCTTTATCATCATCAGCAACCACACGCTTTGATGTGTATGTGGTTTGTGAGATGAAATTAGATTAATCTTAAAGTTGCACGTTGTTCATACCCTATTTTGAAGGAGAATTCACTCAATTTAAAACATTTAAAAGTCAGCCCATATCCAACAGATCTTTACTGATAACTGCAATATTTTGAGAGTTTTGGGCATATACACGAGGATAAATCTACAAAATACTGCAACATCAGAGGTACCGTTGAAGCCTTAATTGCGGAGGCAAAAAGCACACAGTCAGTGTTGAGTTTGAGTGAGATGGAAAGTTTCTTGTGTGCATTACATATATATACCTACCTGTGTGGGCCGACATTCCACACACAGCTATAGCTATATGAAGAGTACGTGTATAAAACTTATAAAAGTGGTCACATACCATCACTGCCGAACTGCAGATTGCAAAAAATGTATTTCTGGTTGAAGCTGCAGCAGCCACGACGGCTTGGCATTTAATATCTTAATTCAGATATTAAAATTCACTGCAAAACTCTGAACTTGTGCGTATAATTTATCGCATCCTCCATTTATACTACTTGGTGAGGTATAACATGTGTATGCACTGACTGAGGAAATGACACCATGTCTACCTACCTATTTTCTTTGGTTTGCTTTTTCATATTTTCCTAGTCACTTCCACCTCTCATTCGCATGCCATTTAAATAATTTTCTTTCTTGGGCTCCTCACTGCCAAAGCAACTCAGCTTTACTAGAGAGAGATCTCTTATGTCTGCACCATTTTGTTTTGAAGGATCACCATCCCATTTCATCATTTATTCATGGCTTTATCAACATACTTGGACTTGAGATAAACACCATTGCAAATTACCAAATGTTTGGGCAAATAAACAAAAACGACAGCAGAGCAGAGTGACAATACAAGATAACCCAATTTGCCAGTTGCTGCTGACGTACTACCTGAAGTTTCAGCTTTCAGGTGTTTAAAAATGTGCCTATATATATTTACGGGATAAATAAGAAATGTTGACCTTCCACTTGCTCGTTTCTTATTCAATGAGAAATTATTAAATCTTTGTTTTGTCATTCAGCAAGGTAACTATCAAGGAGTCCATTACACTGCATCTTGAATGGAAGATCAAAATGGCTAGAATTCTTAAAATAATCCTGCAACCCTGCTATCATGAAATTTTAAACGTGTACGTATGGTACACACGATCAAGAAATTCTCTTCGTATTTCGGTGCGATCTTGTAGGTATGATATCATCAGAATGGTATAAAATCGAAATGGCAATGACTTCTCTGCCTCACTTACCTCCCCGTACAGAAGCGATTGCATTGTAACCATTTCATTACGATTTTACACGCTAGTTTACCGTAAACATAGTGGAAGGAAACAGGCTGAATCAATGAGAAAAATGAGTAGGGAAGGATTGCTTTCATCAGGGAGCATTACTACAAAACTACAACTGCTACTGTAATGCAAACAGTAAAAGATTTCACGTTTTTTCCTTAAAAATGTTGTTTATATCACATTATACACATAATATGTTAATGTACCCATATTACAGTGAAATTTCTCGGAAATGGAAAAAATTGGCAAAACTTATTTTTTAATACAAATAAAAAAATTGTACCCTTGCACCACCACCACCGTAATAGTAATATTAACTATTTTTTTCATCCTTCATACCTGTCTGTATCAATACAAGAGTATGCGAGTAACAATGTTCGACAGTCAAGATAAAAAAAATGAAAGCAGAAGCCATCCTTTACTATAGCAAAAAATTACTATTTCCTATTCTCTTTTTGTGATAGACATCAAAAGCTGTTATATACTACAAGGGATAATAATGACCAAAGAAACAACGTTAGTTTCGTTGTTTGCATATCATCTCTAATAAGCGATGCAGCAGAGATTGAATAGGAGTTTGAATTTCAAAGGCATATTGATTTACTCACAAACAAAAGGACCGTTCATTACCAAACAGCTTGTATGTTGAGTTTTGTCGTTTTGTTGGTTATTGCGTGCGACGGTGACACACAACACACAATGTACCCCACTCCAAGAATTTTTTTTTGCTGTACGTAAATTGA
The DNA here is from genome assembly GCA_027744055.1 of Callyntrura sp. NNG-2020. NCBI lineage: Eukaryota > Metazoa > Arthropoda > Collembola > Entomobryomorpha > Paronellidae > Callyntrura > Callyntrura sp. NNG-2020. The sequence continues at coordinate 33,802 of JAHZNE010001051.1, read as the reverse complement.
AACAATTGGGATGAGATCGTCATGTATGCAATGAAAAATTGCAAGGCAGGAGAATTAGGGGACACGGACGAATATTATGCATAACAATTGAAATACTCAAATTAAGTGGGCTGAAGCAAAATGTATAGCCAAATTTACGTGGGGTGTCCATCCAATTGTGACTCGATCAACTTCCAGGAAGGCAACACATGGCTAGTCGATCCTCACTATTCAATGTCCACATACATTTACCTGTGTAGGTATTATGCATGTTTTTCTATGGTCGCAAAGAGTCACAATAACAGTTTGAAACTGCAGGTAATAAAATGAAGTCAACATTGTATAAAAATACAACAGGTAAACGAATGAGTAATCCATGTGGGGTGTATCAGGTGTATGCAGTTTCACTGCTCTAAATACATGATGTCTGATATCGTACCGGAAGTAAGATTTCTTGGTCGTGTACAAAATATCGGGGCGATGAGACCAATTATATAGCCCGTATGAAAAAAAGGTAGACCAACAGTCATATAGATGTGCTATATATTTATTTACAATAAACGGCGCTTAGTAAGCAATGGAGGCAACATTCCGTAGAAACTGAATATAATTTAAATAGCATTGTTGCTGTAGCTCAGGGACAAGATGAATATATGTAGTAGTTGCTTTTGTTTGCACTACCTGTCATAAACAAGAAAACACCGGCCTTACCTTGTTTAACCGTCTATGATACGATTACGGAATCCGTTGCGTGCCTTATACTCATACCGCACCACCATCAATTGAAAACATGATATTTTTCACAATACGCAATGCCTGCTTTGATTGTCAATGCAAACTTAATGACAAATAATAACTTCCAATTCCAACACATGCAACTTATTTTTTACTGCACCTTTCATTAGTCACCGCTTTAATTACCCACAAACGTCCGTAACTAACTTATTTAAATGACATGTAGACTACTGCCTTGTTTTTCATACAATATCGCATATCCGTTTAGGGAAAAAGTAGTTTGATTATCGTAATATGTCTACAAGTCCATCCCAAATCCAGGGTTCAAGAACGTTGGACACTAGCACGCTAAACACGCAAAAACTATTACTGCTGCAATGTTTTGCTGAGTTGCACAGAGCACTGGAAAATCCCCAGAAAAATAACTAGCAAGCACCTAAGACTCCATGAAAAGAGAGTTTTTAACTTCGCAAGTCATGCACGATGCAGGAGGACTCCTCTCGGTTGTTACGGACAAGCACACACAAGCATCCACGACGGGACGAGAAGTAAGTAGGTACTATTTAAGTAAGAGTGAATCTCGTAAGAAACGCCAACACACAGACCACCGTTTTTGCTCTTGAACGTTAGACGCTCAGATGGGAACTGAAGGGTTGGGGATAGAACGACGCAGCGTGGTCTGCTGCAACTTCTTGCTTGGTGAGGCTGTGAATCATCATCGTCGTGATGTGGATGAAATGTATGCATAGTTTTTTTACACAGTAACGTGCATGCTACAATACAACGAACAACAATGGTACCGTGCATTTTAGAGGGAGAAGCAACAGATTTCTGTGTCCTTCTTTATATGATGAACTAACAAATGATGCCTCTGTTTGACGTGCATTGTACGGATGAATGTGCACTTCTCGTAGGCATAATTGCAAACTAGAGAGCGCTTTACCATCGTTTTGCAACCCAGCGACCGTTTTGCGTGTGACATTGCATTTAGATTATTTTTTAAATGGGAGATGTTTAATTCGATCTGGGAAATGGTTTTGTGAACAAGGGACTGTATCAATGCAATTCACAAATGATTTCCAACGAGAGCTTGATTGAAGGGAAACGAAGGTGGGTATGAAGCTTAACAGTTGAGAAAAAAGTATGTTATATGTGCATTTTGTAATCAATAATCACAATGCCAATTTGTTCTATAATTTAAATGTACAAAATACCGTGAAAGGATTCCATCCAACATGCCATACAATCATTTATAATATAATACTCACAACAACGGTGTCTGCTGTACCTGGCATTACACATACAGCTAAAGGAGAATAGATTACGACAGATTAAATTTTAATGCATCAGATAGTTGATAATAGTAATTAGTACATATTATTAAAGTACTTTTGTACTGGTAAAGCATCAGACTGTGCATTTTTATTGACAATGCTTATTATATGCCTTTTATTGTGTGGCGTAACTAAAGGGAACGTATAACGTGTATGGTGTCACTTAAGAGCAACTGTGAAAAAATACAAAGGACATTTTGCAGTCGTTATTGGCAAATAGAACAATTTTGTAAATTGCTTGATTAATTGGATGTGATTGAAAATAGTCCATTTGAAGTAAATCAATTGAAAATTTTATGCATGATTACTTTTATCATTTAATTTATTAATTTGCCAGCTTCAAATTTGCATGAATTTAAATATTTAGTAATTGATGGCAGTCGTTAGCTGTTACTGAGTATGTGTAAGTAATTATTTTTAGGGATAGCAAATAATTGTACGCAGTACGAGACTGCAACTACAATGACGTGACCTTTTACAATAACATAGCTGGTTTCCAAAATTTTACCCTGCTTGCTTTTTCAAAGTAAATGAGCATATTCATATGCACAAGAGTAAATATACTGAGAAAAATTCGTTTCAACACAATTAACAAGTAATTGAAGGATGTCGGATGTTTACAATAGAAACAAATGCAGCGATTGTTTTACAATGTTGGTTGTTTACCCTCATTATCTTACATAAGAAAGCTTTCTTCTTTGTCAAATCCTCAGGAGATAGTTGTCAAATTAGCACATTTGAGGTAGGAGATATGAAGCGATATGAAATTTGTATATTCGGATGAATAGCGTGTAAGTCCCAAGGTGGCAACTCATTGTTGGATTTTCATTTTGTCCCCTTCACCTTGAAAAAACTCGATGATGACATGTATGCAAAACACGCTACTTCCTATTGCCAACGTTTTGCAGGTTAGTTGAAGTAAGGCTATAACAAACTTTAATGACAAGAAAAGGTGTGAAACAGTAATACAGAAAATGATCTACAAACATAATGGAAGCTATTTTGAAATTAAATTAACGTAAAATACTCAAATGACGCAAAGCGGTTTGAAACCACAAAAAAAGAAACTTTGAAATCACATGAAAATGAAGGTTACTATGAAAAATAGGAACGTGTGTAGGAATATGTTGTAAAATGTTATTTCTATTTGCAAGGCCCTAGCACACAAGCATATCTTTGAGTGTATCCAGGCTCCGTTACTACCTTCGCCTTTATCGCCTTTTCGCCTGCTTACCTTACAATTTAATTAGCTTCGTCATATGGCGCTCTAAAAGTTGCATATTTTACAAGTAGACCTGACATCAAACTTTTTAAAATGACGAAGGGTGTCACATATTCTTCAAGCAAGTGGGTTAGTTCGGTTTTTAGCGTTACCCAAGTCTGAAAACTGAACCTCCATAAAAATCTGATGGGTCCACCGCCACGGTGGTAGACCGGTCGGCGCACCAACCGTTTCAGTAAGAATGAGACATGGCAGAATGGAGATGAAAAGAGCTCTGTAAAGCTGTCAACGAACCGTCTAAAAATCAAATGCAAAGGCCTCACAGAATCGAGGATAATTTGTTTACGGTACCCTGTTGGACGTAGTATACGATGATTAGCACTTTTGTTATATATTATAAAAGCACAACTCCTTCAAAAAATACTGATAAATACTCCTGATTTAAGTTAAAGACTAATGCGCTCCTTCACACAACTACTACTCAACCATATGCATCGTGGAAAACATTTGAGTTCCTGACGAACTGTAATAATAAATTTATGAACTCTTGTAATGTCTAGTTATTTCCTATAGACAATCTATACAAATTGAGGATGTGTAGGTTGGTTAATCTTTGTATTTCAGCATCGTATCAATTTAAAAAAAATCGTATCCCTACACTTAAAAATGGAGGCATATTGAGGAACACGCCTGCTGGTGTAAGAAACTTTTGCAACAAATGCGGTAATTCAAAATAGTATCCTCATAACCCACTGATCCAAAGTTCCTTTGCATTTTTAGGTACAAGATATTAGGTATCTATGGGAACCGGGGATCAAATTATCATATTTTTTTTTCCTTTTCGTAAGGTATAATTTCGAGTTTCCCATTTTTGCCAAATTAATGTTAACGCATTATTTTAATTATTATTTTTTAATATTCACATCATTATGTTGGGTCAACAGTAGTACAACAACGAGATATCCTTCACATTTTACGCCTTGGTCGTAAAAAGTGAGATGTAGTGAATTGTTCAGGCAAATATCCTTTTTTCCTTCCATATTCGTCACTTCATGTTTGTTTTGCGTTGCTGGCTTTGCAATATAGTAGTTACATTACCAGTAGCAATAATTTACTATCTAAACTTATGGTAAGTTTTAACTCTGTAGGTCGTTTAATTAACATTTCACTATTCCCTATTTTCCTGTATGGTAGCAACCCTCCCCCATCCCCTACCTTATGCACTGCAAACCTCGTACGCGTACAATCGTAAATATAATGCGGATTTGAATATCTATGGGTCTTGGAATTATTTATAATATATGCAGGTGAAAATGAATTAACTGCATACTGAGTTTCCGACATTCAGTCACTAGAAAATAATGTAGATTTTCTTCATTAATTTTCCGTCACACCTACCAAAACTCTTCCGGTACAGTTATTTTATACGTCACTCTAGTACACTTCACTTGTCACATACTTGTCCAATAGCCTGTGCTACTACAAATGACATAGCAGGTATGCTGCTGGTTGCTGCCATATCAATGCAATGTTCATTTTCATGGAAAATGGTTAAAAAATGTTAGTGTGCATGGCACACACGAGTACCAAATTGTGGACTCCTGGACTCGCTTTGAGAGAATAAAAAGGTCACGTCGACCTAAAAGTATCTTGCTTTTGCTTGATTGAATGACCAATAAATATTAAATGTATTTAAGTATATTAGTAATGAATCATTACTAATGATTAATAATCATTATTCCGTAAACTCTAACCCGGCTCTGTACAAAGGAGAAGTTAACAAATATGACTATTCAAATTGATCCTTTCCGTAAGACGCTCAAGTAAAATTTTATTTTCTCGACGACGAGTCAATATACTGACTTTAAAATAAAAATTTGCATACGCTTAAAATAGTTACAATTACTTATTGTTGTACGAGAGTCGATTGTGGAATATCCCGCCTTACTCTGATTTATCATGGGAATAATACTTTTTACTATCTTAGCACCATTTAAAAACAAGAACTCATTTTATCTACTACAGATTGCAACAGGTTGTAATAATATGACTTGCCGGGTCACCTTGGCCGGCAGTAAGGAGGTATGTGTCTTGTACAATTAGCTGACGTCTCTAAAAGCCAAATTGTGGAAATAATTACATACATATGATCGCAGGATTTTATTACTATTTAGTACAACAATAATAATACTTCATGTTATTTGTCCAGTAGTGTTGTGCCTTTAAGCATAGCACTATTTTATGAGATTTGCAGTTTGAAGATTGTGTAAAGCTGCTGGATATGTATCTGGAGCTGGATAGTGTATGGGGAGATATACCTATGATGCACCAATGACATATGTGTAGACTAGAACTAGACTGTGTTCGCCAGCTTGGCAATGTAAAATTGTGGAATTTGAGAGTGCATGTTGTCTTACATTGGTCAGCTGTACTGACATGTCATTGTCAAACTCAAAACTCAACGTTGTTATATATATACAGTTTGCTAAACTAAAGATAACCCGTCTTTGATTTGTCTGTAAAATGCAAACTTGTTGACGTTTCCTGTTGACCCCGTATGTATTAACCCGTTGTTATCTACAGACTACAAGCATTACTATCAGCCTTGCATGCCTTCATAGATTGTGAACGTCGGACTGTTGCTGATCCCTCCACAGTTGACAACAGTCTTAAGATGAAACAGTTCGTTGCTCCTTGCCAAATAAAATACTAGTGGCATTAAAGATCATTCAAATTTTGTGATCAGTCAAATTCCGTACTATTCCGTGATTCTTGGGAAAATTCAGATGGAACAATGACTGCTCTACGGAATATACAAGTGTGCATTGTTTTGTTTAGTATTCATTGTCTTTTGTTCACGTTGACATCCAGCGGGTTGGTGAACCATCATTCCGGCAATCAAGTGTACAGTGTATCGATTGTCAACGAGGAGCAACCGAGCAATTTGGGGGACGAAACACCAACTGAAAACGATGTATCTGTGGGTGGTAACAGTCGGTACACTGGGAACAGAGGTGATAATGGTCCCACACCAATCGTTTACTGGCATGGAATGGGCAAGTGAAAATTCAAAGATATACATTAACACAATAACACACAAGATCAAAATTATTACGCAAAATATTGCATCATTATAATTGCATTATAATAAAAGCTACTTTATCTTCCCAGGGGATGCCGGAGTACACGTGAAACATGCTCTGAGTTTCATAGAGGAACAATTGCCTGGTGTTTATGTCAAATCAATTCAGATTGGTTCATCAATTCCTGAAGTACGTAGTTGTTTTTACGCTTTAAATTATCTTACTCCCCTTAAATTTGAATAAACTCATCATTTTTTCTTTCCCACACAGGACATTAAGAGTGGCTATTTTGTCAACGTGAATGATCAAGTGAAGCAAGTTTGTGATGAAATTAAAAATGACGCCAACCTAAAATCGGGTTATAATGCGATCGGACTTTCACAAGGTGGCCAGTTTTTGTATGTGGGTTATTTTAGTATACAGAACATAGTAGCGTCTAAGTAAAAATGCACTACTAGAATAATTATACTCGTAACTGTGTGACATAAGATTGGACGGAGGTATATTGCAGGTTTTAAAATATAAATTGTAAAATATAATTTGTATTAAAGTTATTGCCGAAGACAGCCGGACATAATAAACGGCTATTATTTGCTCAAGTACTAACTAGTCTTTAAAGTTGTAATACAAAAATAAAATAGATACACTTTAGAATTGCAAATAATTAAACAATCCTTAGGACGATATTTGTGGTAGAGTAATGCAACCTCACTTTAACAGAAGTTACAAATACAATACTATACAATTAAAAGGGAACCCAGACAAAATCTTGCGTGAGGCTTCGTTTTTAAACTAAAGCGTAGTCCTAAAAGTAACTATGGATATGTAAATTGAGAATTAAGAACTATGGAAAGATCTAAAGTAGTTTCTGCGGTACGTAGTCTGCTTGTCAGCAAGTTAGCCCGTCTATAACTCTTGAAGGTTTTAACGGTTTTCACCCGAAATCTACAAGTAAATACTATAGGTCAACAGAAAATACCTTGCTGAAAGCCAGACTAGACAGTAAGGTGTTATGGGGGTTGGAAGGTTCCAGAGTTTCAAAATTTTCAAAAAGAAATTTTATAAAAATTCATAGAGGATGAATAGCTTATGTTTATGTAGCTTTTCTAAACGGTGCGGTAGAGGTTTGTATTTATTGTAAATACTTTGTAATTAGTAACTACGTGACCACATGATTTTCATGTTATCAGTTATGACTACTTCAATCTACGGCTTTACGACAGAACCCCATTAAAATTGCAATCGCTATGAATACCTAGTATGAAACATGAGCGAATTCTTTACAGGCGCGCTGTTGCACAAAGATGCCCGGAGCCCCCGATATTCAACCTGATATCTCTTGGTGGTCAGCATCAAGGGGTCTTTGGTCTTCCCAAATGCTCCGCGCCCAAACAAGAATGGTGTGAAATCATTGACAAATTGTTAACTCATGTGGCCTATGAAAGGTAGATTTATATTATCTCTAATTACGATTGCTTGATACACTCGAATTATGCAAACACTGTATGTGTTGTATTTACTTATGATAAAAATGACACTTCAGCTTTAGTTTAGTGACACCTTTTTGCTGTAACTTTACTTTTTGTGTACTTACACTTATTAAGTTTCATATTTAATTGAGTTCTGTTTATACGAATGAAAATGCAGCTTTTTATGAATTTCAACTTCAATTTGTATCCTCATTTTGTTGTTTTGCGGTGTGAATGCCAAACAGCTGGGTCCAGAAGTTTGATGCGTCCATTCAATTTGATATGCTTTTACTGATAAGCTTCGTTGATATCTGTGAATGAAGTACATTGATTCTTTTTAAAAAATTGCGTCACAGGTTAAGAACCCCACTTATAAAACCAATTTGCTCAAGCTTAAAAATTTAGTGTTGGTTCTTTTTGATAACGACACCATTGTCCAGCCTAAAGAGAGCGAATGGTTTGGGTTTTATAAGGCCGGCTCCGATAAAGAAATGGTTGCGCTCGAAGACTCTCCACTTTATCAAGAAGTACGTGCACGATATGTGATTTTAATTATATTTAACAACGAGAAATTCATTTTCTCTAATCTGCTCGCTTCTCTGCATTATATGGTTTCGCATAATGGCGTGTTTGATGTGTTTTGTTATTTCAGGATTGGATTGGCCTGAAACAGTTGAATGAAACAGGACGACTTCACCTATTGTCTTGTGCTGGTGACCACCTCCAGTTTACAAAAGAATGGTTTATTGAGCACATTTTAAACCCATATTTAAAACTTTAAGAATGTGTATACTCTTTTTATTTATTACTCTATGACTGACCATGTTTTGAATCCGGCAATTTGAAAGAGATTAAACAGGAACTACTTAAATTATAACAAAAATTGTCATTGTCCTTTACATTTTCCGTACAAATCATTGCTGCCACTTTTCAATCCTTCAATAGATCTTATTATTATTCTAACATGTAGTTAATGACATTGTTACTTAGCCTTAGTTTTATGTTTGTTGTCCTATTATTGTTATTGTGATGTATGTATGCTAATGAATGAATCAATTACAATCATGATAAAATAATCGAGTTATTTGATAGAATAAAATGTTTTCAAGAGTGGTCCTTGAATTAAAAAGTGTTACAAGAATTGGGCCCCGTTATTACATTTCGGTAAATGATTAAGGACAATCATTTTTGCTTTTTGGGTGGCATGTCCTTTGTTTAGGTCCTTGAAAAATTTCTGAATCGTCTCGTCTGTGTTTTCAAGATCCTCCTGGGTATAAGAATCCATATCAGGAATATCAGCAGCATCGGCGGCGAGCATGGGAGCAAGAAGAAGCCCCATGAAAACGCCATAAAGCCTGTAACAATCTGCTTCCGCGAGGAAGTTTTCCCACGTTAATCCCCGCTTCTTGGTGTCCAGCCCCAGGGCTTCGGCGTAACTGGTAAATTGTGTATAATATATCATTTGAAGATCTTGTTCCCGTTCATTTAAAACGTCCACCTTGCAACTGGTCATGAGGAAATAGTACACGTCAACCAGGCGAGATGCTGCTTGGCTAAGTTGGAAATCGATAAACTTGACGTCAGTAGGACATCTCCCTTTTGTGTCCTTGTCACTGTACTTAAACAGCATGTTGTTTACCCAACAGTCTCCATGCGTGATCACGGCACAATCGCTACTTTTCCCGAGCAAAGCTCCTACTTCGTCGCATAAATTCGCTTTAGATAACTTTTCTAATCGGGAAGCCGCCAACTCCTCTCCCATCTCCCTCAAAGTCTCTCCTTGACTTTTAAAAGACTGCGAGAAAAAGTTTTGCTGCATTTCTGCCATTTTGTTCGTCTTATCAAACATGGTGTTCAGCAGAATTGGAAAGTCTTCCAGAATTTTATCTCGGCTTCCATCATACTTGACAAAGGAAATGGCGTGAAATTTTGCCAAGTTGCTGAGAACAACGGCGCAATGATTGAAATCCAGCCCCTGCACGCGACTTCCCATGGTGTACCTAAACATAAGCATGTTATCAGTAAACCATTTAACATTCGATATCGGTACAATGTAAACACGAGAAAAACGTAGCGCGAAACGAATGAATAAAAGCAAAGTTAATCAACATCGTAAGACGTATGATGTATCAAGTACTACTACTATACTTACCCTGCCACTTTCATATTTTCAAGTGCCAGAAAATCTGTGGTGCCATCAACATGTGCGGCGTAACAGCGTGGCCAAGCCAGAAACATATCGTCTTTTACGATATCATTTTTCTCTTGAGTTTCAGCAAATATAGGAAGCACCTGTTGATATATTAATGACTCCTTCTTGAAAGCTTGCATCTCATTGATCATTTCAGCTCGGAATATATTCCTGGGAATGGTTTTCAGCATGATTTCCAATTTTTCTTTATTTTCACCTTTCTCGTCTTCCAAGTCCAGTTCCACCGCGTACATAATTGACATGTAGTTATCCCCTATTTTGCTCCCCAGTTGAGCCTCCCAAGTGACCAATCTTAATTCAGGATTGTATCCTTTCACAACCTGTTGGAGAACCTCTAGCGTAACGATATCCTCCATTTTGGGGGGTTCCTCTGGAGGGGGTGCACTATTTGCTCCTGTTGGTTCCGCTGCAGTCGTTCCATTTTGGGGTGTTTGCTCTTCGGCGCCCATGTTTTGGATGTCAATGATAGCGTTATCCCAACTTGAAAATTACACAAGATCCCTGATAAACTCCGGTGTAAAACTAATAACAACTGAGAAGCTCACGGTGCAGCTTTGTTTCCCCCAATCAAGTCGGAATGATGGTCCACGTCTGACTGACTACTTGTTTACGCTCTCACTCGTGGTATTTCTCATGGAGAGTGAAACCTGTAAGCATTTTTCATATCATCTCTCTACATACCTAATATTATATTTGAAACCACTTGCCCATAATTAATAACAATCATCATAGTGACACTACTATCACAATCACAAAGATGAATAGTATGCAATCTTCATGGCATTGAAAAAGTTCAGTTTTTACCTATCCTTCATCAGTGGTTGCGTCACCATTTTCCATAATAACAGACCTCAGAGGCACAGTGACTTACTATTGTAAAACACAATGTGTGTATGTGTGTGTACCACACTATGCTAACGCTCACGTCTGACATGAGTTTTTGTCCATTCCTGTGAAAATCCACGAGCATCTCGTCGTCGTGTCATATTGCCATTCCTGTGTATTCTGTGCCTCTCTCGTCTACGGCTCAACTGGTCATTATATTCACTAAAATGCACCATACTACAGCAAAATAAAATAATATCCAATCTACTTCAGGGTCACTCTAACTAAAGTGGGGTTTGGTTGTTGTTAAAAAAAGACAGAGGAGCCAACCAACATGCAGACAATCCGGTCCACTAGACTACAATTTATTCATAATGAGGATGATGGTGTTGAGAACTAGATTGTATAATCTCCTAATTTACATTTTGACTGCGATATAGTTGGTCAAGTGGAGAAGACATCACGAAATTTTATCACTCATATGTTATGTATGCTACCATACAACGGAACGGACAAGGACAAAGAAAAACTCAGTTCAACAACAAAAAAGCAACCAATACTAATGCAAAAAATTGGCTAAATCCCCTCGCATCTCTAGTAACATAACACCAAGTATCTAATTATTCCGCTCGCACTACAGATGCAGTACTGTAATACTGTGGGAGACATGCTTACGTAAATGAGATGATCCCCATCATCATGAATGAATGTATTACGGATTTTGGACGCCTCAAAAATAGTTGCCAAATTTTTCATATAATATATTACATAGAAGTTTAGCCACGATGAGTCTGCTATGCATTGTCAGACTTAATTACTTGCGTGCGATTTATTTTGTAAAATTGCGTGTCATTTTCGTTTTTGCAATAAACTCGTACAAAAAAGAGCGCACTTAATTTACTTTTGCAGCCTTTTTTAAAACTGCCATAAAAATCTGATTATCTGTCCTCGCAGCATCATAAACACAATATTTCTTTTAATTTTGAACGTCCAATTGAAATACAGTGGCACAAATAGTGAATATATAGAATTTATGATGGTGAGCGAATTGCATAATGTTTCATTTGCGTTGTCCGTTTGTCTTACTTAAGAGCGATAAGAAAGTTTGAAATTCTGCTTTGCGAGTCCGTAAGTCACGGCTCCCTCCAGTTGGGGGCCTCCAATTTTTAACCATTTTCAAACCAAGACTGTTTCGAAATGTAAACGGTCACAATTTATCACTTGAAATTTGGTGGAAAGGAAACGTACATAAAACAATTTGTAAACAATAGTAAACATGTAAAACCGTGTTTGATGCAAGTCATGCAAAAGAACACAAAAATATGCTCGAGTTGCCCTCTCGTTGTGTCTTCGTCACGGCATTTTCCCACTGGCTAGCTTGTTGGGTTTACTAATAAAATTGGGTTGTCGAAGACCTAAAATTCTGAAATTGAAATTAAGAGAGTTGTTATTTTAGGGTGACGGCTAGCTCATAAAATCACGTATTAGCATTACAAATTATAAATATCTAGTCAGCAAAGCAGCAGTAAAACAGTAGAATATTCAGCGTGACGATGATGGCATCGTCATTCTTACTTCTTATAGTACTGCCATTGTTTTTCAAATATGCTGTCATAAAGCCAGCATCTTTAAAATGGTAAATAACTTTCATGCATGATAGATAATATTAACAATAAAAAATACTTCGTATTTATATTGTAAACAAATATTTGGAGCAATACCCAAAAGGTTGATCCCAAGGGCCAATCTCCATTAAAATACGATACTACGAAATGTAGAGCCAGAACCTGTACTTTGCTCCAGTCCAATAAATGCGTACTTTTGGTCTGTTTATGTACCTCCTGGCCCCTAAGACGGGGAACTTATTACCACAGTTCTAACCGTCGGTCGGTTAAATATTCTGTTTAATCGCATACGTATCGACTCCCGAACATAGAATGTAAAAATTCCTTTTCATTCTACAAAGGCGCGAACTGATTACGGACAGACTTCCTTTGGAGAGTCACTGAGTCACTGCATGAAGTATGCAAGTTAGAAGTCTATAAAACTTTCGAAGATCTGGGAGGTAGTGAGAATTTGGTTGTACTACTTTAAACCTATCTTGTTATAATAATAATGACGTGTGTTGGAAGTGGAAGGTAATATGGTTTTTGTTTTTATATTGGACTCTTCAAACTGACCAGATTCCACTATCTTTTGATTTGATTATTTGATTATGAACGATATATTATTCATCCGTTTCCCAACCACATGCAAAACTGATTTTTTGGAAAATTCTCGTATTATAAATTGTAATGGTAGGGAAGCCATCACGAATTGTCATATTATATCATAAAATAACTAATAAACACGCCTGCATTTGCTCTGCTCTGCTCTGATCATACCCATAACTACATAATAGAGAAATTAAAAGTGTCGAATATCGTAAATGACACAAAAGAGTGTACTATATGCTCTATTTGTGGAGATTTTAACAAGTGCTAAATAGATATTACTGGCTAAAAGCACGAGAAAAAAACGACATTCAATTTGAACAGAGGGAATGAGGGTTAATAATTTAAATTAGCAAACAATGCAAATAAAGCTATAATTAAGGACTGATTGACCTTAAGCAGAAATGTAGACAAATTTTATTGAGCTGGCCCATAAACACATGTCCATGCATAATAATCACAAAAATCGCATTGTGCGGACATATTTTAAGTCGTCGTACAGCTATACAGACAAACTCCATAAACGAAGTGTCAATTGACCGTACAAATTTTTTTGACTTTTCTATTCGCTCCCATGCCCTTTCGCCTTTGGCATAACTTTCAAGCCGCTATTCGCTGTCGATGAGTGACAACATAATTCTCCAGTAACAGCTCAAAAGCACAGACACAATAACATGTTCATTTGAACCAAATTTCACTTAACTTGACTTAACACGACAAAATAAATACAATAAAGACATAATTCAATGCGTGGAGTGTTCAGCTTTGTTGATCCCTATCAAAAATGGCTACAGTAATGGATGATTTGCAAAAAAGTGTATCGTACGGAGTTAAATTTACGATGATGCCAGACAGTCAAAAGCGATGCGGCAACGATTGTAACAATCAAGGCCATTTATTGTGCACTGTAATCATATGATAGCTGCATCCAATGCAAGTAGGTACATTTAAATTTTGTGAAAATTTTTATTAATTACTATCATTATTAAGTCAATTGAATCAATTTATCTAGTTTAAATACATTGGAAGAATTCCTACCAGATTTCCAACACCGCTTTGAATAATACACATAAGAACCAAGCAGTAAATATGAATTATTTACCCGTTCGCGCAATATAAAGTTCAAATATACAAGTATAGGACTTGTGTGATATAAATAATGACATCCAATAAATACAGCAAAAGCTGTATAGTATTAAAATATATCAATTAATGGGTCAGTCTGAATATTTCATTAAATAAATAAAGATCATTCTCGAGGGCATTTTTCCGCACAAATGTCGATTTTCATTGATAAAAAACACGCGATTATTGCTTGCAGGTGATGCCATGGTCCGTTTCTAGTGTACGTAAATCCTCTATTTCCTTTTTTTGCGTAAATCCATTGGTTCAACCTGTTCCAACTTAACTTTGCGCTTCCTGGGTTTGTTTAAGTTTAAAGTATCCTGGTTTTCTCTCAGGATCACCTCAACGAACTCTGAAGGATCGATCCAGTTTTCGGGGAACACGTCTGAACTGCTACCTTCCGATAAATTATCATCTACCTGGAGTAACTCGTCGCTGTAGGCATTCCCGCCATTTTGCATTATTGATGTGGAAGTTCCCGGGACTGCTAGATCATGCACGAGATTAATATAAATCAATTTAGTAGACAGCATATTATTAACAATTGATTTGACTGCATCTATGGATTAGCATTGCCGTCTTGGTGCAGGCTTACCTTCTTCAAAATAGTATGATTTAGCAACGCTCGGAACGCCACCCAATATCGTAGGTTGTGGTTTGACTATACCACGTCCAGCGCCGTTTAAACTATCAGTAAAATTAGTAATGTTTTCGTCTCTATTGTATGTCATAGTAGAAGGCAACGAAACCGCAGCTTGAGCACCAACCGCTGAATTTGATTCTGTACTTGATGATCCTAACGGTGGCGGCGTAGGTAAAGTACGTAAATAATATGCAATGGATTGCGGTATTGATAACTCCAGCTTGAGACAACTTTGTTTCAATTTGCGCATCGCCTCCTCGTTTTCAATTATGGTGCTGCTAGCATAATTTTGCTGTGGTACTGGCATTGCCACTGGATACATTCCGGGATGAACACCACCGCTTAAACTAGTACTAGATTCATTAAAAGACGTCAAGTTGCCAGGTTGCTGGAGGGGGTTCAAACTTACAGGTGGCGGAATACTCATGTTGTGAAGGATATTCCCATTGCTATGTGGAACCGGAAGACTTGGGATCTGTGAGGGATGACCACCAGTTAAATTTCCGTGTAGCTGATTTCTCAAGAACTCAGCATGTTGGTCCAATCCTGCGGTGATGATATTCCGAAGTTGCTACAAAAATAATAAATGACAATTAAGAATCAAACAATCAATGCATATTCTTTACACGTAAATATCCTCTGCGACGGCAATGTATCAATATGTCTGAGGCGTAATTAAATACTAAAATATCGATTGCTGACCCAGGAGAAAGCGGGATATTTCATCCAACGGTTAACGTCATCCATTGTAATTTCGTAAGCACGACATCTAGCATCAAACCTAAAACGGTGCAACAGTTCGTGTTTCCATTCGCTTTCAGTACGATATAATATTCTCCAAGGCTCCGCCGTTGCATCGTTCAAGAACATTTGAACAGCCAGCTTACGCGACTTTGTTAACCGTGTAGATTTCTTAAAAATGCTGCCAATAATGTCGGCAGCTCCGTTCTGAACGACGTTAACGCTGGAAGATTCTGAGGCTTGGTTCACCACTCCGGCATTTTCCGACTCCCTAGTAAACACATATCGATTTTTAAAAAATATTTACAATACAAAGTAACTTCAATGT
Organism: Callyntrura sp. NNG-2020; assembly: GCA_027744055.1. Taxonomy (NCBI): domain Eukaryota; kingdom Metazoa; phylum Arthropoda; class Collembola; order Entomobryomorpha; family Paronellidae; genus Callyntrura; species Callyntrura sp. NNG-2020. Next base: position 17,893 of record JAHZNE010001051.1, on the reverse strand, counting down.
TATTCTCTACACATCATTGGGATTAGTTAAGCCAAAGTACCTGATAACTTTATATAAAGTTGTGGATTCCATATTTAACTTGTTGACAGTAGGTTTGATCAATCAGTATTTTGTTGATTCCAATCTTCAATTTTACTCTCCGCAATTAAGCATGGACGAGCTTGTAAGTGGTTTAAACTCAGTACCTCGATGCTTTCCGGCTTACCGTAAAATGAAGAACCTCTACAAAAAATCACGGGTATTTATACTTTCTTTCTCATATCGGTTTAGGGTACTACATTATTGCATAAATTAATTATAGGCATACAAAAATCAAGGTCTTAAGTTTAACGGAAGATATTAGTAATCAGTGAAGAAAAGGCTTTCCTCGTTACGTTGTACTGGATACGATGTACGGTCACGGCGTATACGTACCTTGAGCAAAAATTAAAATAAATTTTACATTTTTGTCTAAAATTATTTGTCTGAAATTAAAAATTTAATTGCGCCTTCATTATTCACACTTTGGGGGCTCACCAATTTATGAAATGCAGTAGTGCATATAAATTATTAAAATCAGCTCCTTTCTCTTGTCTGTGGACCGTATGGACACTGTTGGGGAATTGGAAGAAAGAAGCTAGAAAACAACACACGATAAAATTGCAAATGAAAAAACATGAATGCGTGGCCCCATAACAGGAATACTGAATACTAAATTTATACAGGAAGGAATTTACCTCAGAAATGAAATAATTTATTCAAATAAATCCTCAGACGGATGCTAATAAAATCCTGACAAGTTACGTTGATAATTCGTGCAAAATGCGTTTAAGTGGAAGAAGGAAAGTGTGGAATGCAGTTGATCTTTGCAATACGTGTACTAAACGATGTTCTCGAAATTAGAAAGTAGAAAAGAGAAATGGACATCCCATTATGCAATTGTCATTGAAAATAAAATAAAAGAAAGCATCTTTACGATGAAGGTTATATTTCATAAATATAAATCCATTATCATTGCAAAAAACAATGGATTTGAACAAGAACAGTTTATCAACTTTTGCATGTATTGCGATTAAAATGTAAGGGGAGAGTTTATAAATTCTTGGAAATGCAATTCATAATGATTAGAACGAATACATGCATGTACCTACATGTAAACAAAAGAGGAATAAAGGCATTTATGTTTGATGCGATTGTGATCTATGTAACAATTCTTTGTCGTTTGTCCTTGATTGTTGTTGTTGTTGAAGGAAGACGAAGTTGTCCTTGAAGATTATAATCAATTGGTATTTTTTTCATGTTGGAATTATAAAAAGATGTTAATGAAATTCGAACTGATGTGTCTGAACTTATGTCTGAAGTGCTGGCATTTTTGTTCTACGAAAACGCTAAAAAAACAAAAGTTTCAAAATTCAATAACGAAGCTTCGGGCAACTTACTTAACAGGGGTGTTTCCCCAGGAATGAAATGATTTTGGTATAACTGTATACATTTTGATGCGCTGAGACGAATGGTACCAACAGCGCTGTTGAAAGGTCCTTGTGTGAATGTCGCAGCGTCTTCAATATGGATGTATGCACATATATGAAGTGATATTATGCTGATTGTATTCAAACACCTGACAAATGAATTGAAAATAGGTAGTTATGTCGTAAGGTCGGGTCTGTTTCGAGTACTGACAAAACCAGAACTTCTGATATACAAAATATTCGGAATGAAAATGCATAGTTAATGCATACATGTTTTGTGCCAATGTCAATGATTTTCCAAACTTGTAGCAACATGTATCTATTTTTGAATATTTTGACGAACATGATGACAATGAGTGTCAGTTGTCGTACTAGGCATATTTTAACTTTATGAAAACGGATAACTGTAATATTGTAAAGTAGAATATTTTAAGCAACAAATAATTTATGGTAAAGTTGGAGAGAGAAACCAACCGTTATAAATAAATGGAATTAAGAGAAGTTGGAAAGAAAAGAAACGCTTTACATGTAGTTAGGCTTCATAAACAGTTTTAAATCAGCTGTCGCTTATTCAGTATGTTCAAAGTACCAAATTTTATTATAATTTGGTACTAAAGTAAAAAAAAGGCAAACGAGAGCTCCTGGTTGCACTTTGCAGTTTATATTGCATCGTTTATTTTGACAATACTGCTAAGTTGATCTTTAAATCTCTTTACAAAGTCGCAGAGAGGAAAAGTACCTAAGCTTACTCCACAAGAAACTCCCACTTGCAACCGTGAGAAGACTTTTGTCCAAAACTATGAGAACATTTCGAGTAAAATTGTACTACTCTCAAGAATTTGAAGTATGCATTCTTTACCTTTCTTTTTCTACGTGATACAATCCTTACCACTAATGTACAAACAATACGCAAGACAACCTAAAAAGTAATACAGCGTACTAATATTAAAATCGAAATTGTGTACTATTTAATTGCCATATTAATTATTTACCAATACTATGATTAACCGTGTAAAGAACCTGATGATGATCTAATAAATCCGAAACCGGTCGTTCTAACGGTTTAAACAAGCGATTGATGTTGTGTCTCGTCATTTTATTTAATTTTATAAACCCGGACATAAAAACGTAGTGTCACCAAAACGATGTGTTATTCTGTTCACTTTTCGACTTTTCCCTTTTTATGTTGCAGAATGTACCGTTATGGAGTAGGGGAAGGTCAACTCAAATATGTGTACGACACGGAGTTTACCGCGATTAAGGTAGACAATCATTCCAAAGATTTTGACCATCCTTTCCTTCCTGACACAAACATTATTGCTGACAATGAAACCTCGTTGTTGGTTCATTTTGCAGAAAGAGTTAACTGAGAGGTACAAAGAGGCTGCTCGAGTAGCTCCAATGTTAACCTTTGTTGTGGCAACAAAGAGGATCGATACTCGTGTGTTTATGACAAAGAGCCGAATGCCTATGAAAATCCACCACCCAGATGTGTCGTGGATAGATGTCGCATGTTGTTATCCTTCCACAAAGGTAGTGAAAATTTGTTGACATCTCTTAGGACAACTTATGCCAGTTTATTCCTACTAATATATATTGGTATTCTTATTTATTGCAAAGTTGCAATAGGTATGACTTTTATCTAATCTCATGTGCTGTCCGTCAAGGAACCGTGAGTCCCTGCTCTTACAATGTTCTCTTCCACGAAAATAACTGATTCGAATCGGATTCAATAAATTTCATACCAACTCTGTCATATGTACTCCAACTGGTCCGAAATCATTGCGGTAACGGTCCCCTGTCAGTATGCTCATACCATACCATAGTAAACAGGCTTTCCTCACCGGAATGGCGTATGCCATGCCAAAATTTCAACAAACTACTTCATTTTTTTAAACCGTTTACAATTAATATGGCTTCGTAATTCAACAACATTACTTTTATTTTTGTCGCTTTCTACTCACCTGTACTTTCAAATGTATGATGGTTAGATCCTGTAAACCTTTGTTTCTTTTGAGCTTCGTTATAAATGCACCTAAAATGCTATATTTGATTCATCGTGCTCCAGCTTCTTGTATTCCATATGTAACCAGTGTGTAACCTTTATAAGGGTATCAGACCAAATCATCTTGAAAAGTCTTCATCGGCATTGCATAATTGCATTTGGCACGTTCCTTAATAAAACGATTATGTACAGCTTCGCATCAATATTGTGATAATATGTAACGTTTATTAAACTTTATTCCATGATACACACTTGTTTCCAAAACACTTTGACAGAATTAAACCACGTTCAAGTGCACATAATATACATATACATCAATTATCTACTCAGGGTACTAAATAGTTTTATGTACTATAATTACAAACTGTGAAACGCAATAGTTGTAAAGTTTAATTAATATCAACAATAAGTAATTTTCCCAAACTACTTTCCATAACATCTTCGTCTACCCTCTCTAATTACTCTACTATATATTTATATGAAGTTACTTCCAAGGAGCAACAAACTAGTGGGTTTTTCTAAATATACATTCATTTTTAACACAATATTTAATAAATATGCTGTATAACTCTTTTACTAACTAACCATAACTTTTATATCTATTAATAATTATGTTTTTTAATTAGAAATGTAGGTTTTCAAAGCATATATAGAACCATTTAAGATATATTATACGAGACGACACAATTCAATTACTATATCACATAACTACACAACAACTATACTACAATTACAGAGGGTCTCGGGAACACAACTTTTATTTTGTCCTGTTAAATTCTCCTAGTAGATTACATGGTAACAACAGCAATCCTTGTTCTGGGTCCTAGTCATTTTCTTAAAAATTAAGGAACGTACATGTTTGTAACCTATATTGTATTTTAAAAACAACAGCAATAGAGGAAGAAAAAACGCGACTATTACTGTACATACTAAAAAAATTCTCACGATACCAACAACACTTAATCATTTAATTATGTATTCATTGTGCATACTACTATATACACTACTATACACGCTATTCCTTCAACTAGCGACAGTCACTAAAAATATCTAATCGTCAGTTGAAAACATGTGTACATCCATGTCACCAGCAGCATTAAATCTACAAACTTGTCATGTTTACAACAATATTAACAATCATTAGCAGGTTTATCCGCTGTGTGCGATTTACAGTTACCATCAAAAACTCTCAATTTTTTCATATCTTTCTTCCTCCGCTCCATTCAAAAATTCCTGGTTTTTACACGACACGTCCATTTAGCAATAAAAAACATATTCGTAATTTAGTATTATTATTATTATTATTATAATTATCGTAATTATTATTAGAATATATATTTTGTGTAAATATAATGAGTTATATTTTGTTGCCTCATCGTAAGCAATTTTTTCACGGTATAAGTAAGCGTTAATTTTTAAATTTTGAAAATAGTAATGCATTGATGATTTACAATGTTGTTTTGTTCTCAAAAAGCTGACAATTTGTATTTTTTCATGCCTATATCGATAGATAATATTAATATTAATATATATATATGAGTATACTTTAACTAACCTGTACCATCATCATTATCATACACATACTTTGGTACGCACTACTTCTTTGCCTTAATATTACTATAAAGTGCAATGCCACAATAATAACTTCCCTGATATACATTTACAATTTGTGCCAGGATAGTAAGGATTTTCCCTAATAAATCATATCGTCATCGGAATTTTTTTTTACCTCAAGAATCTTCCATCGATGACAATTACACGTGTACTTTGTTTTGTTACTTTATGTAAGTAACTGTAAGTTGCTTTGTCAATCCAGTTGCGTTACAGGTCAGGTTAAGCTGAGATTGCAGGATGACTAAAATGTGATGTGAGTACTGCGTTTTCATGGTGCGCTTAAAATATCAACTTCTCACGTCTAACGTATTTTACTATACACAGGGCTAAGTTCGTAATATTTATCATGATTGAAATATAAGTTTAACCATTGGTAATTTGTGACGTTATTTTTTCACTTGTTGTCGTTCTGTCAGTTTAGTCTGCTTCCATGCATGGTCAACTAGTAAATTGATTAAACATCATTTGTGCAAGCTTACCAGCTATCGTACGTCTAAAAAGTTTTTTACATTTTCTGAATATAGAGGTGCTTACACGTGTATGCATTATATAGATAGAGTACATTTATAGATTGTAGATAATCTCATTTTTATCTCGTTTAAACTGTGTACCTTTCTGTGTGAGATTCTTTCTTCTCGGGAGGGTTTCAAGTGAAAACAAATTGTTGCTGATAAATTGTTCCAGTGTCCATTATTTTACTTCTGATTTCCGTTGCTTGTATTGTAGGTAACGATCATTGCGATGCCTTTTGCTGGTGATGTGAAGCATCAGTGGAAAGTTGCAAAAATCGGTAGGTCCTGCCGGCTGGAAAGGATGCTAGAAGGCAGCAGCAACTCGGTAAATGCCAGTGTAGCCGCACAAGCGGGCTCGCAAAGCTGGAAGGAGCTGTGCTGCCGAGTTGACGTTCTCTAAAAAGTTGGCACACTCGCACAACAATAGATATAACTTGTCTCCGTGAAGGGCAGCGGATTTGTGGAGTGTGATGCGCCGAAGTCCAACACTTTTTGGAAGATGACGATACAATGTACGAGCACCTGCATACATAAAACGGAGACGGTTCAGAGTTAGAGAACTATTATGTAGATAGAGAAGTAGGAGACTTCCCAAAAATATCAAAGAAAGAGAAACTGTGGGAAAAAAGTTGAATAGATACCTGTCCAATATAACCAGTTCCGTTCCAACTTTTCTCTATCGTCGCCTTCAAAAACACGGAAAATGGAGACAATGTAGCCTGTAGATGTACTGTTCCCTTTCTTGGAAGGAGTATCCAAAGGAGGACGAGCGATGGTGGCCACCTTTAAAAAAAGTAACGGGAAAATAAATAAAGCACACGGAATCAAACACACACTCACAGACCACAGACATGAAGTAGGACAAGTAGCACAAGTAAAACCACGTTTTGTTCCCTGGCAAGAAAGTGAACCTGCGATTTTTTGTACCTACCTCACGGCATAGATGGAAAAAGTGATCCCCACAGTGGCCCACACTACTCGGCTCAAATATATCTAAGGCGCTCTTCCGACAATTCTCCACAAAGTCTGTCACATCAATGCGCATCTTTTGAACTGTATACAAGGTCATCATTGGGAAGTCAGCTGAAAGGAAAAACAGATATGAAGAGGTTAAGTTAAGCAGTCCCAGATTTCCCAAACTGCTCTTTTCGCCCGGTAAATTAGTGGGTATACACTACACATTCATATTTAACTTCTCTCTGCCTTACTCCTGGCTTCGTGACAAGATAGAAAATAAAAAGGAAGCAGGGCAGTAGTCATCGTCGTAGGCAAATATTGGCCAAGAAAAGCTTTTTTTCTCTGTCGCTGAACTAATTCTATTCTTTTTTTCACTACGAGATCGAAAAAGAAGATGCGAGAGTTGATACGGAAATGAAATAAGTATAACTAGGAGAGAGATTAAATGTTTCCCCCACACCCCACCAATTGTGCACCCTTCCAAACAAGTTAGATGGGAGGTAGTAATAATAAAACAAAAATGGCGTTCCCTGACAGTTCATTAAACATGTTGCGTACAAGACACTTGTCCATTTTCTTTCATTTTTGATTTCATCTTTTCCTCTGCCTTTCCTTGCATAGGATCCTAGCACGACGCGACTCTCTCTCTTGCTCGCTCACACCATATAATTTAGAAAGATATCATAATTCGTGAAAAGGGTACATTTAACGGAGCTAGAACACTTTTATTGCCAATAAAAAGTGACAAGTGTGTTGTGTTGTGTGACTGTGGACTGGCACCATTTATCCTCCAACTACGATTCATTCTCAGGATCGTCAGTATTTTGCCAAGAGAACACACGGAGAAAGTAGCCAGAGCAACGTTGTCAAATGTACTTACCTCGTCCGCGCTCTGGTATAAATGTCGAAGTATACTTGACTGGACATATAGTAATAAAGTGGTAGTAACAGCCACATTAAAAATTACACCTACGGCAGTACACCACATTATATTAGGGTTTCTGTGTTGGCTGCTGAAGGGCATTTACATTGTACAACCGTTCCCATTTGTGCCTGTCATGGCCGAAAAAAGAGATAAGTGACTTAGCTAGTGAGCTAGAGGGAAAAGTGATTAAAGGTATGGTGGGTCCTTATTATTATTTCAGATAAAAAGCTCTACATCCTTCCTCGCTATATCACATCCAGGCACAACTCGGAATTACCGTCATCTCAACTAGCAGACAATGAAACAGCGTCAGCATTAAAAAAAGTAAGGCTCCGTTTCCCGAGTAAGGGTGACATCCACCATATGCTCCCCCCGAAGTTTATGGAAATATGTGGCATTAGGATAAAAGTGGAAGTTCACGTTGGCGCATTAAAGTTTAGTGATAATAAACAATAGTGAACTGTAAAGATGGGAAGTTTTACAGGTAAAACTAAAAGAGGCATAAAGATGCTGCGGTTCTGATGGAATGACAGCTATAAAAATAAAAATCCTTTTAAAATCCTTCTTCTGACGTAAGTGCTTGCGATGGGGTAAAAATGCGAAGTGATGTCGATTATGTCAATGACGGTCTCACATTTGACACTGTCCAACTCCAGCCAGAGAGGAACACAGTATCGAGAAAAATACACCCGCGTAGCGCGCGCCCTTTATTGACGGGCATACGTGTAGGATCATAGGAACGTCAATTGGGGAATGTTTGAGCGGATGTGCGAAAGAGAAGTACTGAGAGAAAAGTAAGGAACGCAGAATAATGGAATGGTAACCATATCATTTACTACGTACAGCCTTCATCCTCTCCTGCTCATATTATTCTTGAATAGAAAGAGAGTTTAAGTGGGAGAGAGGAAAAGTAAGTAGAATGCTAATATTCATAGTGGGACCGGGAGGGGAGAGATGGAATGTTTCCTATCTTTTTCTCTGGAGAAGATTCAAGTGGTTTGGAAGTGCAGCTGGTTGGCGTACTTGCCATTATTACAGCTGCTGCAGCAGCAGCAGCAGCAGCAGTTGTCATCTATTTCCCCGGGGAGAGAGGGAAGGTATAGGAAAATCAAACCACAAAACTAAAGCTGACAAACTGGTTTACAACCCACTGACAACGACCAAACCATAGCGACTTCCCAGTTAGTCAAATTAGCAGCCTTACAGGGATGATTTTTTTCGCGGTTCTCTGTGAAATACTGCTACGTTCGTTCAAGGGGAAGTGCTTTCCCACATGGACTCTCATAAAGTAGATGAGATGTCGTTCAGTGGATTTTTTCGTTTAATCGGAATGCTTAAAATGAAATGACTCATAAACTATAATAATTTACGCGAGGGACTGGTAATAAACACGTTACAGGCCATGATCATCGAATTTTTTTTGAGAGAGAGAGCAATGACAATGCTGGCAGAAATGAGGGAAACAATAGGATACGCCACGTCGTCGTGTTTTACTGCCCGGAATAAAAGAAACAAACCAAACAAGGTGACATGATGAAATTTGATCAGATTTTTTCCCCTGGGCATACTAACTAATGTCATTTTGTTCCACACACACCACCACCACCACTACTACTACTTTACACTCGGGTACTCCTTTCTTACCTTTATATATAGCGTGCATATACTTGGGTTTTTAGAATGGCTTAATTCCCCAAACGAGGGAGTAAATTTGCAGGGGAAAACAACAACATCGTCATCATCATCAGCCAACCAAACACCACCATCATCATGAAAATCACAAAAGCTCAGGTGACAACGAAAACTATTTTATTCCTATTCTATTCTGTGTTGCTGCCTAAGCACAAATGTATAGCCAGAGTGTATGTGTGTGTGTCTGTGTGTGTGTGCTTCTGCCCGGCAATAAAAAGGAAACTTTTTTGTGTGTATTTTCTGTACGTCCTCGTTCCGTGCCAAATTGTGTTTTTTACGAGGATACTTTTATTTTCTGGTTACGGTGGCGGTGATGCTGTGTCTATGGTTTATAATATGATTTCCTTCCCTGTCTTTCTCTCCGTTAGGGTACTACCAGTCTGCCTATTGTATCAAAAGTAATATCTTCCTCTGAATTGCAAGGAACGTACGACACACGCAGCACAAAGAGGAACACACTGTTCTGCAAGGACAATGACATCCCTTTTGAAAATAAAATAGATCCCAATACGATCCGATCTGAGAAGTGTCAATACATATATAGTTGCACCATCAACAATACAATATTTTCTACCTTCCTCTCTATCTAACAGCTTTTATCGCCTATCTTTTCACCCTTACTTTCCCCAACTCAATCTGCTTACAATAAGCTCACATGTACGGACCCACTCTCTACATTTACGTGGGAGCAAAATAAAAGGGGAAATTTATTAAAAATCTCTCCTAGTCCATTTCCGTGAGCATTTAGCCGCAAAAATTACATGATGAATTTTCCATCTTTGATTCTGATTTGATTTGATTTTGTCTGCTTCTCATTTTTGCCTCGATAAGCACTGCTATTATACGCTGTACCAGGAGCACTCTAACTTGTCAACAAAAAGAGTAATAATATAGCTTTCCTTTATGTTCGTGTACCGTCGTCTTCGTGGAAAATTACTTTGGTGGCAGAGGTGATGGGTGACAGAGACGGTTATATGAGCAAAAAATGGTAATTTTTCGTCGAGAGAATAAGAAATGTCGAAAACGGAAAGGAGAAAGGTATGAGTGTAAGCAAGTAATTTTCCTGGAAATGAATCCTGGTTTGGGTGGTGGTATCTTGTAATCATGCTTGCTTATTATGGATGGCAACCGTAACAGGGAAAGGGCTGGATGGAATGGAAATGTCATCTACGAAACCGCATAAAAGCCCAGTCTTATTTTATCTCTCACTAACAAAAGCCGAAATGGAAGTTTTGTATGGTAATACAAATGCTGCCTGGGTTTGTCTTGGTGGTAGAGAGGTAATGAATCAATGATGAAATTCAGACGGAAGGTAAGAAAAAAGGAGAAATAAAGATATAAAATAATTTGCCACTGAAAGTATGAAAGTAGTACAAGACCTGAAGACCTCAAGGGAAAGGAAATGTAGAATAAGAGGCGAGCCAGCAAGCCTATGGATCATTGAACTGAACGCAAAGGGAGCATCAATGTAGAGAGGCTGTGGGGAAAACAGGAACATGACCAGTAGTAAACGTACAGCAAGTAAAAAACGTAGAGATATTGTTGTGGTATTGGTGGTGGTGGCTGTGGCCTGTGATGCTGGGCGGTAAAGGTAAGTCTGAAGGGAAAATGGCAAACTCAGCATGTCAGATTGGATTCGTGCTCTTGATTCTTTCTCCAATTGCAGTACATTAAACTGGTAAGGGACATAGAAGCGGTGAGAAATAAGCTGCCTATATACAGTTTTAAAGAGAGAGAGAGAGAGAGCGAGACTGGAATGAAGAGACTTTTTTAGTTTTATTTTGGTGATTTTTTTTCTTTGGCATTTGCCACCAACGACGGACTCGTCCGTTGATGGATTCGTCTAACCCAGTAAAATTCCGAGGTAAAGAGAGCACCACCACCACCACCACTGGGGCAAATATGATGCTGGTGATGATGTGACGCACGGGTGGTAAAAAGGAAACCTCTGTTAGGATAGTTATCATTACGGAAGTCTTTTCGACTATGTAACGTTTTTATTGCGTCGATGGCACGGTTTCTTGGGAGGAAAAATGGGAAACAGTGATATGAATTGGTGATATTTTGAGGATCCCCCCCAAAGAAAACTGCGTTTTACACGGGGTGTATACCGTTTTCTGACAGCGTTGCTGCTCTACGAGCTCATTTTAAGTCACTTACCAACGGAGAAGGGATAAAAATTGTACAAACTTGAAGTATAAAATATGGGAAATAAATAAAATAAGGATGGAAATGGAAGAGAATGAAGAAAAATTGACGACTTCAATTTGATACAGGTACGGAAATCGAATAATAATGAATATTACGCGTCAAAAGTTGGGATATGAGTTTGCAATTTATTTCCGACGTGATATTTGAGAAGCACAGACAGCGAATACAAAACAAATTGGGAGAGTTTGGACCGAACCTGGAAACAAAAATCTTGAAATGGGAAGGTGTTGAAGGAACTGGCGAGAGAAAGGGCCTAGATATTGTGGCGGTGATTGAATTTAAAGTTTTTTTCCTTTTCCCATTTCTAATCGGATTCTTTGCTCTCCTTCTAGTCCTCCAAGTTTAAGAGTAGTTGAAATGAGGAATAGTTTACACAGTACCGCGCTATTAAAGTGCAGAGAAAAGTTTTTGACAGGAGGAGAAAAGAACTTGTGGCAGGACGAGGAGTGTTTCAAATTAAACATGAGACCGTAAAAAAAGGAATGCTGACGAAGGAACACATAGGCCGACGAGAAGTTGAAGGGAGCCAAAAAGCTACTTGCATACAGGCACGTATAGGTAAACAGTTTACGTAAGTAAAACTAACTGGATTGTGCGAATCAGTGACCCACTCTTTCCCCGCTGCTAACACGGTCTTCTCGAACATTCGGAATTTTCATTAATATTCATTTAGCTACTTATTTATTGTACATGTATGTAAGTCATCCGGGAAAATAGTTTTCCTCTCTTATTTGAAGACGGACCGAAAAAATAATAATTTCACCTAAAATGCTTTCGCTACTGCAGAAAACCCTGGAGCACCCAGCCAGATGGAAGTTGATTATTGTGAAATTCCTCTTTGAAGCCTGGAATATAAAGAGCATCAAGGCTGCTCCGTGTGCTTACATCTCTGGGCGTAAAAGTTAAATTGGAAAGGAGGAAAAGTGAATGATTAGGCAATAATTTCAAAATAAAACTTTACATGCTCACATCACAGTAATACATGGAAGCACCCTCAAGGCAAAGGTATTACGCGACAGGAAAAAAACGCTGGAGGTTGCCTCGTGTGTGCCTTTCAACTATTCTCAGGATAGAAGTGAGCTAATGCAAGCCGTAAAATTTTCAAATAAATGGTAGTCTTCCATACGGGAGGATGTGTCATCAGGGAAATGAGATTAGATTGCGACGAAGTCATTAAAAAAGCTTTTATGCTCGGTGAAGTTAAGTATGATTTAAGTACTTCTACTAGGTATTCCTATTTATTCTCTTTCAACAAGGACGATGATTGCCGGAAGAACAGCGTTCAAGGCAAACATTTCGATGGGATGGTGGCGGTGGTGGCCGTAATGACAAATGGTAAACGTAAATATTTAAGGTGAAAGTATTTGAGAGAATAAAACAAGTAAAATTGGTATGTAACCTACAGGCAACTACCAATAAAAAGTTTTTTTAATCACAAAACTTTGAAATGAATTTTTTTGGGCGAATGAAGAATATGTATGCGTGTTATATCCAACCTAACCCCGTTTTCTATTGTGAACAATGTAGGACGAAGACAAGTCGTTTACAGAGTTCCACTTTTTTATATCTAGCCTTTCGCCAGTAATAGGGGTGCTCGTTGCCGCTCTGTCGCCACCACTTTTTTTTAGTCTTGTGACACGATTCCTGAGCTGTTGACTAAACGCTGAAAATTTCGTAGTTGTGTGGAGGGAAGGAAAAATGTGAGAGGGAAAAAACAAGAAGTAGCTGTTTACGTGGAAGTGACATGACGTGACAAGACTTTCCTTCTTCATGCAAATCCAATCAAAGAGAAAAATCAACCCGAGAAGAAGGAAGAGAGTTCATGTTGATCGTGGTAGCTTTCTAGAAAACCTTGTGCACATGCACTTGTTCTTCATTTCCCATTCCACTTCTCATCCCTAATCAAGTCAAGTTCTCTATCTTCCCACTTCCCACGTCTCATTCCGTCATTACCATTCTTTCTTTTCGTCGCCCCCTTAAAAAGTGCTTGAATGTTCCACGCAAATGTAAACTCGGTAAAGAGATGGAGGAACAAAACGAGGCATAATAATGGCTTTCTCTCTTTCTATTCTCTCGAAAATGTGTGTATATATGGTAATAATACGAGTCTATAATACGTTGTTGTCATGTTTTCAATCCTGCCCGTAGCAACGTGCTTTCAATACTTGTGTAACGACAGTTTAATAATGACGATTTGACGACAATATTTGTTTTGAAATGTCCCCACTAATACAAAATACAGCCGCTCTCTGCATTCAAATTTTTGAGCAGTAGCAGCAGCATGAATGTTCAGGGTAGTCGCTCGTTACAAGAAATTCTAAAAGGGGACTGGTTCTCCGCTTCCCATTTTCCTGTACAGCCGGAAGTAAGTCAATTGTTTTCATGTTCCTCCGCCTACCGCCGTTACCATCAAAGCAAATCAGAAGAGATGTGTAAACGTGGATATATAGGAAAATCTGCTCCCTTTTATCTTCGTTTAGGCTACCAAATTTGTAGGACAAACTATTTTACCGACTATTTGTACATATATTGCCTCAGTTTCAGTAAAAGTCCTTACAATATTATTTACTAAATTTGATGGACCATTTTCTGTGTACTAAAAAGGGTGATAAGAATATGATGGCGTGTATTCAGGAGAATTTGTTATTGACTACAGCGTATTAGAAACTCTATTATTACGTATTAGAAATATTCTATAAATGTGCTAACATTTAAATTTCTTTAAATCAGGTTATTCGGGGATTTTGGTATTAATATTTGTTCGTACAACAGTGCATTCCTAAAAGGTAAGTATGGCAAATGGCCAAAATCTAGCATATTTTGATCAATAACTAACGCCAATGACAATAAACAGGAAACTCACATACTCTAAAACGATGATTATCTGATAAAGAGTGTTTGGAATCAACTTTAACGGGAGAGGATAGCATGTAGACTGATTGCGAATTACTTGACACCACGATTGACCGTGCTTTTTCTTCCCTAGGGACTATATATGCTGTCCCCGGCTGACAACTCGTTTCCGTCGGTCCTTTCATAACTTTTAGCGAACAATGGGCGCTTTAAAAGGGAATTTTATCTACGACAAAGGATGGTCTACAATAAAATATCAAAAAACCTATTGCACCATTTTTGTGTAAAGCATGGACATCACTTTTGTTATCACCCCCATCACCCGAATGTCACCACTTCATATTGTTCATTGTTTCCCCATCATCATCGTCGTCATTAATAACACCCAATTCATCCATTCTCAACTGCATCGTGAACAAAGCATTGAATCTTCACCCATTCAGGATCACAAAACATAACAGCAGTCCCTCAGTGTCGGAGTTTTCAAGAGGACAGCAGCATTGCTAAGAATTTTATTGATTGACTACCAAACAAAAACCCACCAATCAACTCAATACCTCTATTATCACCCTCCTACCGCCATAATGGATGATCAGGCCATTCACTAAACAGTACCTAATTCCACCGTTTTCTATGTAATTTTTCCTTTTCTTGGTCGCTTGTTGTGCAGAATTCCGCCTTCGTACTTTTTCCCAATCCATTTCAATGAGATTTAGTAAGCTCGTACTAAACCCCGATCGACAAACCATGAAGAAAGAAAAGAGAGACGAGCGCTTGTAGCAGGTAGATCCTTTTCCTATCTTTCCGAGAAATTAATTAAACGTGAAATCTCATAATAATAACAATAACTGTCAAATGATCCAGAAGGACGGACGGTTATAGGGCTGCTGATGACCATGATGGATAAAAGGAAAGGTTGTGTAGCGGTTACTGTTCAGGGAGAACACCGACCAGTGTTTTAATCTTTTTAAAAAACATGTCGGTTTGTCAGATACGATTTTTAATGATGGGAAAAGCTTGACCAAAATATAAACAATTTTTGGTTTTCTCACAGAAAATGACTTTTCTTGTAATGCAATTGGCGACACTAGTAAAAACGAATCTTTCCGGTTCCTGCATAAGCTTTTTAAATGAAGAAGTTGCCAACTTTGCTTTTTTCACTTTGCTTTAAAAATATGTCCGTCCGAAAGGGAACAGGACTGGCCAGACTGCTTTCAACTTGTCGATCTTCTCCCGGATCGATATACGAGACACTACCCAACCAAACCGTATCGCTTAAGCCTGACCAATGTATTTCCTCGTATCCACGTGCCAAGAGTATATAAGCTGTAATGGCCTCAGAGGAGCGTGTCGACAAAGATACCGAAATCTGTAGTAGAGGTCAAGGATGCATCTTGCCACCACCTAACAGATTTGTCTCTACCATTTTTGTAATTATCACCATCATTATTTCTCCTTTGTTTCAATGCTCCCAGCTATACGAAACTTGAGTCTTCACTTGACATGATCAATAAAAATTTCATCTTCATTTTCTCCTCATATCCCATTTAACAACCACCCTGACAGGGAAAGAACGCGGAGAGCTGATTGCCAGCATGCAGACAGCATACTTCACACACGATCGTACATAACAACACAATGCGTTACGGTGCCGTGGTTACTATTATTGTTGTCTTGCACTGACAACAGCTACTCGGTAGACATTAGATTTTTATCTACTCTTTTCACTTCTCTCTTTTTTCTCTTTCCCGTCCATTTCTTGTTCCTGTTGTGCAGTGCAATACACAGGAGGAGAAACATGAAAAAGAGGAGGAAAGACATTGTCTCGGTGTTGGTCTGTGAAGGAGAGTACATAAAAATGTCCATTGTTCTTAGCAGAAGGGTACAGCTTGTCCATCATTCATGAGCTTGTGACCCCATTTTTTTCTCCTCAAGCTCTCCGCCTCGAGCTATCCGCTGTGATCCCTCTACCACCATTATACCCCAGATTCTCTGTTTTATTTATTTTTTTCTTCTTACTTGACAAGCCACTTGATTTGATTTCTTCTATTGCAGGAGGCCTACAACATGGGGAAAATATGTACGGAGAAAAGCTATGGAACAAGGCAGACACTACTGCCACATTTCGATGACGACCACGATAACAAGGACGATGATCATGGTAACGACCACGAACAGAATTTAAACGGATGAAGTAACGACTCAACAACCGTAGCATTGGTGTCATGCGGGAAAAACTCAACATTACATAAGCATCCCCGGTTCATGCAAGAAAACAAGAACAGTTTCTTCTTCTTTTTAAAATATTTTGTGAAAAGTACAAGTAGCCAGCAATCCTCTCGAAATGAACCTTTTCTCATGGACTGAAGCATTAAGATCGTACCTCGTACCTCCTCGTGGCATCTGTTTTTTCTTTCGGAATCTTCTGATAGCAGAAGAGAGAGAGAGAGAGAGAAAGAAAGAGAGAGAGATGCTGGATCTGCTGTAAACTACACGATTCTGCTGTCACATCCTATTATTTATCGAATGTTGAAAGAAGAAGAAAGCGTAGTGAAAAGCCAAAGCCAACAACTATAAAAATTCGAATAAAGATAGATACGGCGAGGAGAAAAAAACGAAAGCGAAAACTGGTATTGCAAAAGTTCCTTTGGGACATGGCAATACTCACGGAATCGGGCAACCTAGAGATGTGAGCCCATTACACTTTCCCAAATAGCCGAAGAAGAGAAAAATATAAGAACGATAATGACGGCATTGTGCAATAGACGCAATAAAAACAATCCATTGCAATCCAGAAATACTCGAGACAAGTTTCTACGAGTGAATAAGTAAAAGCAGAGATAAAAGAAGGTCTGTATATAGGCACCCGTACCTATATATTATGTATCTCCCTCTCTCTCTCTCTCTACCCATAAGCTCCATTTTTGTTCTCTTTTTTATTCTTGTTCATTTTAACTTTGGCTCTCGTCCGATATTTCATTTAGTACGTGTATTTATTCGACCGAGAGTAGTAAAAGGGTTGTCGAGGAGAAACAAGGGATAAAACATGTACAAGGAGTGTACAGCAGGTTCCCTAAAAGAAAGGATGGATGAAGGTGAAGAGAAAGTTGAGGTAGAGAGATGTGCGGGTGGGGGAAGGGGAGGAGATGTGGGAGGTGAAAACGATTAACATCCCTAACGAGAACATGATACAAGCGGCAAAACGCTCCGAAAAAAAAGGAACAACAACGCAGAAAAAAATTTAGTCATGCATAATGTTTGGAAGAAAGTGAAGTTTTCTTTGCAAAAAATGAATTCTATGAGAGATAGAGAGAGAGAGAGCACCTAGTAACCAAAAGACATGATGGAGTACAGTAAACCTTTCGAGATACAATATTATGTATTTACACTAACGCGAGTACCTACTGGCAGCAAACAGAAAATATACTGCTGAGTGGGTAGAAACGTGCGTTTTTTTGTTTTCAAGGAACTATGAAGAAAGAGGTAGCAACTCGAAAGTAGCTCCACGCCGTCAGCCATTTTATGTAATAATGTTGTGCTTAAATGGACGGGGAAACGATGTGTAAAATGAGGAAATTTTCTCGTAATCATCTTATTTCCCAATTTATCATGATGGAAATGATGAAACGATAAGTGGCAATGAATTACCAGACACTAGGTTCGTAACTGAGTATAT